>JAWZYT010003019.1:7500-75000 GCA_034508575.1 Petrolisthes manimaculis | reverse complement strand
GGGCCAATGTTCAGCCACTATATCTCACATCTCGTAATAGGGTGTTTTCGCTCAGCTGATCGACGTGACGTCACGATATAAACAACCGCCATGATGGCGGGTATTGGGCCCGCAGAGAGAGTGCAGTTGTGATAGTAAGAAGTTCATTTACACTAATCATCATAATAATGGAGCATTCCACTTACCTCAAGAGCCTTAGTGCAACAGACCATGCCTCTTACCTGCAGAAATTAAGTAGTACTGGTGTGAGAGTGGATCCATATGCAGTGTCCAAGTGTAAATTCAGTACTGACTTTGAGCGCTACCCTCCGGTTACATATCTCGACATGATTGACTACTTTATTTCTTCACCAAACCCAGACTACAACTACAAGACAATGAAATAAACATGTAACTCTTGGTTACACAAGTCTAACACTGTGTACAACTACCTGAAATGAAGTGCTTGGAGCAGACTAGCCAGTTTTCAGGGTTTGATGTCTCCACTCTGGATATTCTCAATGATCTAATTTTAAAGGTAATTATCCTAGATTAACGTAATTTGGGGTTATTTAGAGTAAAGTTTTGACAATCTAAGGTAAATATTACCTATTTTTCCGTTATTTCATGGGTCGTCGTAAAAGAAAAATGCGCTGCTATAAAAAAACTATTATAATTTCATAAAAGTATCGTGTGTCAAGGGTTCAGTTTATGTCGTTATGGTCACTTATTTCAGGAACTAAGGACATTTGGCTCAATCTAAGGTAATTTAAACAATTTTTTAAGGTAATACCACAAATACTTCATGAGAACCCTGGATATTCTGAACAACCACACACTCCTTCGTCTAGTTAGCAACTTCTCATGAGCTTCTCCTTGGGTTTTTACCACCTTTGGGATCCGAAATCTTGACACACCAGGAGTCTTGTCTGAGTTACTGCATCCAACTATACAGCAGTAATTTCGCATCTTGAATTTTGTCCGAAAAGGAGATAAGTATTAACAAACATACAGCTCCCTGCTGAATATACAAACTGCCCTCTCCTTGTCAGGGTTACCAATATGAGAAGTTTTGGGAGGCGCTAGACTTACTCCTCAAAAACGGTATTTTTAATAAAAGGCCGACGCATACTACCGACTTTTATAAATGAATATTTGCTTTTTGTTAGACCAAGATTCTGAAATAATAAAAAACACACCAATAAAAGGCGCAACAAAACATTGTAAATCCGGGCCTATAATCTAGAAAAGAAGCTAAGGATACGAAACTCTCGCTAGATCACTTTAAAAAGCATTATATGGAGCTCCCAAAGCACTAAGTTGGCAACTCTTATCCTTGTAAACAAAGCTCCTGCCTGACCATGATGGCTGCCGTGAATGTCGTGACGTCACCCGAAAACACCCTATTGTGGTAAAAAGGACATTTTGCAAAAAGGCCATATTGACCTGCTAAAAATGCTACTTGTCGTATTTGTACTAAAATAGGTCATTTTGACAGTTGTTGCCGATCGACCACGAAGGCTGGAGAGGAGTAATTTAAGGGAGGGCGACGACAGTCTGCTTGGCATATCACCCAGGACTCCAAGGGTAGTGGTGCTCGTCGTGTCCAAGCCGCCACTCGCACCCCCTCCGAGACCTCCCCACTCATTGTTGTCAGTGTTACCTACGGAAAAGGAACATACACCCTTGGCATGTTACCTGATATGGGAGCTGACACAACAATCATTGGTCCAGACCACTTGCAACACATCGGATTGTCTCTTAGTGATCTTCAACCACCTCCACAGACTCCAACTTATGCAGCTGACGGGTCCCTTATGAAGTCTGCAGTCGGATCGGTACAACTACAGGTGGAGGAACGTAGTACACAGGAGTGGATGGATGTTCACCATAGATTCTCCATACCACTCCTTTACCACAGGGCTTGCAGAGAATTAACGCTAATCCTCTAGCGTTTTCCCCACCCGATTGCCCAGGTCACTCATGCATGTGTTCAGAAAGGGAAAGGTAGTAGTGCAGCAGGACTACCGTCACCAGCCAAGCCATCTCCAACCTGGTCGAATACTGCAACACCTTCACAGGCTAGGGAGTACTACCTGAAGGAGTATGCAGACGTGTTAGTGACAAAATAGGATCTGAGCAACACAACACTACGGCCTATGAAGGGGCCACCCATGAAGATACACTTACAAGAGGATGCACAACCCTTTGCCATATACACCTTGCGACAGATCCCGTTGGCATACCAGGAAGAAGTAAGGAAGGAGATACTCAACATGGAGGCCAGGGTATTATCACGCCTGCAGGAGACGACCCGTCACCCTGGTGCCACCCACTTGTCGTGGTACCCAAGCCACACAGTGGAGTGCATATAACAACGGATCTTTCAAAGTTAAACAGTCAAGTCTCCCGTCCAGCCCACCCATTTCCCACACCATTTGCAGCTGTTAGGAGTATCCCACCTGGATCCAAGTTCTTCACAGCCGTTGACGCTTTGTGTGGCTACTGGCAGTTAGAGCTGGCTGAGGAAGACCAACCATTAACTACATTTATCACACCTTACGGGAGATTCAGGTATCTTCGTGGCCCCATGGGATTTATAGGTAAAGGTGATGCTTTTTGCCAAAGAAGTGACACGGCTCTACAAGGTATCACCAATTGTGTGAAGGTGGTGGACGATGTTCTACTGTATGACGAGGAACTCGTGTCACACTTACAATGGCTAGACAGACTACTGGTCAAATGTAGAGAGACTGGAATTATTCTCAATGCAGACAAGTTTATGCTCGCTACATCGGGAGTAAGGTTCTGTGGATTTATGCTGTCAGCTGATGGAATTGCACCAGACCCAGAGAAAGTGAAAGCCATTGCAGACTTCACAACACCAGCCAACGTAATTGACCTGAGATCTTTCATGGGACTGGTCAACCAACTGACAGAGTTTTCTCATGACATCTCAGCAGCTGCTGAGCGATCAAGTAGACTGCTGATTATGACACCGCTTTCAGGAATGTCAAAAGAGTGCTGGCCAGTCCACCAGTGTTGGCAGTGTTCGACCCTAATCTACCTGCAGTTCTACAGACTAATGCATCCAGACTACATGGTATAGAGTACACATTATTGCAGGACCACGGAGGAGGACACCTGCGTCTGGTACAATGTGGCTCTCGTTTTCTCACTGATACGGAAACATGATATGCCACAATAGAGTTGGAGATGTTGGCCACAGTCTGGGTGATGCACAAATGTGGGTATTACTTGAAGGGGCTACAACGTTTTGACCACCGTCCACTCATCCCCATTCTTAACCACTACACCTTGGACGCAGTTGAAAATCTAAGACTACAGCATCTCAAGGAGAAGCTGTCGCCCTTCCCATTTACAGTCAGGTGGTGTGCAGGCAAGCAATTGTGCATACCTGATGCACATTCCCGCCACCCTGTCAGCAACCCTACTGATGAAAATGACATGCTCAAGGACATCCCTTTACAGGCTGCTGCTGCAGTACGAGCTGTACGGTGTCTCGACTCAGAAGTTAAGCACCTAAATGATGACGTCCAGTTGGAGGAGCTACAGCAAGCAACACGCACAGATGAGACATATGTACTGTAATGGTGACCTAGTAATCTACGTAGTGTAGAAACACACACATAATGTCTTATATTGTTTCACACTTCCACTTCCACATTTCAGGTTAAACTGCATTACAGTTGATATCATCTACCCAAGCGATGATATCGTAAAGTAACACCATCCTAGTTGGCTACACTGCCATAGGTTATATTATACAGTGTGTGTGTACCTACTGTCGGCCTCGTAATAAACACTGTTAAAGAACCTTTGGTTCCTTCATTATCCCTATGACTTCTATAGTGCTCCAGGCAACCACAGAATACGGGATATTTGATAACATACACTAACTAACCACACTGGTAAGGCTTCATTATTATCCAACAGTTAGATAATGATTATCAGTGTATAGTTTATTTACTCACAAAATTCATTAAATATTTCACCAATAAGTCATTTACACTCTTTCTTTCTTTCGTTGTGGAATTGAGCAACTGTTTGTAGTTTACAATAATGTGAATGGTGTTGGTGTAGTAATATTATTTGTTGTGTAGTAAATACAGACATGAGTGTGTGTGGTAAATGTATTATGGTACAGAGCTCTCACATGGGTACCATATTAACCTACAGTACGTTATGTGTTGTGTGTGTGTGTGTGTGTGTGTGTTAATAGCTAGGGCTAAGAAGACTTGGATCAGTGAATAGGTCATGTATTGTTTGTGTGTGTGCGTGTATGTGTGTGTGTTGAGAGTGATAATGGCTAGGGATAAGAACACATGGACCAGTAAATAGATGATGTGTTGTCTGTGTGTGTTACTTACCTTTCCTTTGTGACCAGCAGACCACAGATGGACTTGTCCAGCGGGACTTCACCTGTTGTTTCAGATATCCAGCCAGACCCTGAGGACTACATATAAAGGTGTATATTAATATTGGAAACATGTACTGTGTTACAGATGTCCCTCAGTACTGTACATATAAAGGTGTATATTAATATTGTAAACATGTACTGTGTTACAGATGTCCCTGAGTACTGTACATATAAAGGTGTATATTAATATTGGAAATATGTACTGTGTTACAGATGCACCCACAGGCACGCACAAACGCAAACGCACGGATGTACGCACACAGGCCAGCACACTCAGCACTTTATCTCTTCCTGTTCACTAATCTATACAACTTAGTAAAAGTGTTCACACTATGATAAGTAAAGGTTGAGTTATTACTACTGTCACCATTCACTGTGTGTGTGTGTGTGTGTGTGTGTGTGTGTGTGTGTGTGTGTTAATACATGTATGTGTGTATACTATTATGGTATGTGTGTGTGTGTGTGTTAATACATATGTGTGTATAGTATTAAAGTATGTGTGTGTGTTAATACATATGTGTTGTATACTATTAAAGTATGTGTGTGTGTTAATATGTATGTGTGTATACTATTAGTGTATGTATGTGTGTTAATTACATACGTGTGTATACTGTTTGGGTATATGTGTGTATTCATACCATAATAAGTAAGGGTTGAGTCATTACAGTTGTCAGATTTTGCACAATTTTATATTTTACATTAAATTATATTGGATGAAATATAACATTATAATGGTAATACAAGATGGTAGTGATTCATTGTTACTTATATTAATAAATAAATAAAGTGGCATTAGAAATATACCAACAATTAGCCAGGAAGTTAAAGGGAAGTAGTAGAGTGTTGGTAAATCTGGAGCAACAGATTCCTCCATACTATTCCAAGCAACAAAACACCATTATTTATGTTAATGTGGTTCTGTTTCCTGGGACACTTGGGAGGAATCAAAGTGCTCCAATGAACCCTAAGTATATTACACCTTTAATTAGTCTTGGTCCAGAACAGCAACAACAACAACAACAACAACAACAACAACAATAATAATAACAACAACATCAACAACAACAATAATAATAACAACAACAACAACAACAACAACAAACCCAATTTTAATACATATTCTTGTAATGGATCAATATTAGTTGCAAGGATTATTATATTTATTATTATTATTACTATTTCATTCGTTTTTTTATTCCCTCCTGGGTATGACTGTAAACTGCATCCGGTGGTGAGGCTCTGATTTCACACCACCTGCTGCCTTGCAGGCTTTGCCTCTTCAGGCAAAGGCTAGGCCCACTGCCTACAATAATTGTGGTTGGTGGCAGGAAGGGCATCCGACCATTAAATCTTTGCCAAAACAAAACATGATAATTCGCGGAAACACAGTCTCGGAAACTACTAGAGCATACCCCATAAGCATCCCGCAGTGGCCTCTCCTGACTCCTGTGAGAAGTGAGCAAGGGCTACTGTGTCAAGGACGGGCATGGCCAAGGAAGCTAGTCCAAATCCTTAGAGTCGAACCCTGAATGTGGGAAGTTTGACAGGAAGGGGTTGGGAAGTGGCAGATGTAATGGAGAGAAGAAGAGTTGGAGTGCTGTGTGTGCAGGAAACAAGATAGAAAGGGAACAAGTCGAGTGAAATTGGTGAAGGGTGCAAGCTCATTTATAGTGGTGAGTGTAATGAGGAAGAGCGACAGGATAATGAAGTTAGGAGTAGAGAGCTTAGTGCTGAATGTTGTGTGTGCATACGCTCCACAAGTAGGATGCACTGAGGAAGAAAAAGAGTTTTTTTGGAGACATCTGGACGAGATATTACAAACAGTGCTACAAGAGGAAAGGATTTTTGTCGGAGAAGACCTGAATGGCCACATTAACTCGGAAAGGGGAGTGGTATCCAGAATACATGGTGGCTGGGGAGTAGAAGGAAGAATCGAGTCCTCAGAGTCCTCAGCCCCTACATTGAAGGAACATCCGTAACAAAGTCAGAAATTATAGTCACTCTAAATGCTGACATTATCTGCCTCCAAGAGACACACAAGGACCTTGTGCCGCCAAAAATACCTGACATGCACCTTATTGTACACCACCCAAGTCCGGTCCATGAAAGTGCTATCCACGCACGGGACAAGTCAGTAATCAAGACCAATACTGATCCATCCAATGGAGGTCTAGAGATACTCCAGGTATCAGGAGTGCAGTCTGAGGCCCTCAATGCTCCGACAAAGATCTAAAGGATGCAAACGATACTGACCTGATATGGGTAAAGTTTTGGCGCGATAAGATATGATGATAATCTATTCTTTGAAAAGGGATATGTAAACTCGATCAAAAAAGTATCACGTAGGTTTGTCCGATGGTTCTGTTAAAGATCGCTTATGATGTCTTTATTTATTTTTTATTTTATTTTTATACCTCAACCTCGGGGCTGTAGGCTTTAAGTAGCCTGTGACTCTTGCGAGGCCCCGAGATTATTGGGTGTTGCACCAGATGAGACAAAGGAGCTTCGTGGTGATGTTAGTACCGTAGCTTCTCTTCTGCCCCACTAGATGTCGACACCTTATTTATACACATCACTATCAGGCGAGAGCAGCTACACCATCACTCACAGCATCTTGAAATATGGTCTGGCATCTTCTATGTTGTGAGTTGACGACGATGTAGGGGGTATTTTCTTGACGTGTCGGCGTAGCCAGGATAATTGACGACATATCTGGACCCAGTTCACCTCTGAAAATTCCAGATGTTTTCTCGTGGATTCGAACCAGGGTCCTTCACAGCCACAGTCCGTCTCTTTATCCACTCTGCCACCACCTCCCCAAGGTTCCTCTGGGAAGGTTCGTTTTCAGTAGCTATCGCCTTAAGTGTCAGAATGTTTCACGTGAGTAATGCGCGATACTTTTTGGATCGAGTGTATCTCAGGCCTGGACAAAAAGCATAATTGTGCCCATAAGAAAACCAGGCACTGATAAATATCTGCCCATCTCTCTCACCTCATGCTTGTGAGAGAAATGTACTTGAACGTACATCTCTGTCATCTAATGTTCCGTCTGCAATTTTAAGCTTTCAACCAGGGTATCTAGCTTTCTGCCTCAGCGGGGTATCCATCACTGCCTCATGGAGCTGTATGCCCGCCTGTCGCCCACCAGTATCACAGAATTCATTGATCTTAAGAGTGTGTTTGATATCGTAAATGGAGAGATCATACTCGATCAGTTGGTGGATTTTGGTGTGAAAGGGAACGTGCTGAGATGGCTGATGGGCTACATTGGTAACAGAGCTGCTTGTGTCCTATTTAGAAGTGCTTGCAGTTCAACCAAAGGCTTTGAATTAGGTACTCCCTAAGGTGGTGTTCGTAGTTCATTACTATTTAATATTCTGGTGCACTTTATCCCTGACATCCATGGAGTTACAATCACTTGTCATGCTGATGACATATGTATTCATCCTGACACACCACATAATGTGTGTGTTGTAGAGGACATGGGAGTGACACAATAGTAATGAAGGAACAGCAACATGAACAACACAAAACACACCAAGAAAAAACAATATACTATATGTGTAATGTATGAGTAAATACATTGACTTAGTTACATATTTGGTAGAGAAAAGAGGTTGTATGAGAGACAAACAATGTTAAATGATAAGTGACTGTTGTGACTCTAGTTGTAACATCTTTAATGTGTTACCCTTCCCACTAACAAAGATGACAAATATAATATTAATGTCTTTACATTATCTTATTCGTTCCTCTCCCTCCCCTTTCTATACCCTACCTACCCTTTCCTTCCCTCCCCTACCCCTCTTCTCCCTTTCTTCCTTTACAGCTTCATATCCCTTTCTCTTCCTCTTCTTTACCATCCCCAACCCTCACTTCCTTCCCATTAACCTTTTTCTCCTATCCCTTCCTTCATTCCTACTCTCCTTCCCCTCACACACCCTACCCTCCACCCTTACGCACCCTACCCTCCACCAAATAGTATATACAACTGCCTACAAGACTTATCACAGGATGTATCCATAATATCGAATATATATATATATTGTTAATATTAGACAAATAATAATGTAATAAGATATTACATGTCACATATACAAAGAAAATATATTCTTGTAGTGTTACAAGAAAAGATAAACATACATGAAAGATATTGGTTTTATATATTGTATGTGTGTTAATGTGTGTGTGGCCTTGTGATAGTATATGTGTGTTAATGTGTGTGTGGCCTTGTAATAGCACATATACACATATACATACATACATACACAGGAGACAAACCCACCACAAGTGTCCTTCACCAGGGTGCTGTTCTCCGTCATACATTTACTACCAAGATAGCACTCGTATATAAAGGGACCCTGTACTCGTGTATGAGATCTGTTGGCTCTGGATTCCTCCTGCCTATGCCACGTAACAAGATCCTTTAATTAGATGGTGTTTGGTGGCAACATTTGAAAGACTCATTTATCTTCAATTTTCTGACTACCTAACAGGGTCTCTTAATCTATACCAATGGGGAATATGAAATCCATAAACCAAACAACTTTCTCAAACCCAAATAAATTGCAGAAAAGTTCATAGTTGCCCTATAGTTCCACACTATAAGAGTGGGATCAGTGCAGTGAAGAAACTTGTAGTCGGAAGCAAAAGTCAAGTCATCACATGTTCCAAGTCATTAAATACAGTATGGAGATATAAGCTTCACAGGCTCGAACAAATGACTTACCTTATATTGATTAAAGTAAATGTACACTTCCCGCTTCACTGGTCCAACTTGAAGGTACAGTGCCTTAAGGAGTAACAACAATAGATTTTTAAGTTTTTTTTTTTTCGTATTTCAGCATTGTCTACATACAGGGTTTTTATCTCAATCGTTTACCTGCCGCTATTTCTTTCTTTTCTTAAGTTTTGTTTTTGTAAGTTGATGTCGTAGTGTGGCGGGTAAAGCATGTACACACAAAAACTGTATATAACATAAACAGCAAAGACTTTACTGTGTTATGGTCAAACTTTCATTGCAAAACTTCAGTGCACACAACAGTTTTTGTCTTTTGGTTTGGAGTCAATATATAGACGTTCTCTATAGAGCTGCCCATGTGTGAAGGGTGGATATTCAGAGAGATCAAGCCCTATAGATAAGTTTGTTTAATCTTGGCTCTTATTAATTAATAGTCATTCCAAATGACAGTTTCAGAAGTGATTATGATCTTTTAATTGTGAAGTTTTTATGTACATTCCTTAAACCTTCCCTGAGTCATGCACTTTCAGATCTATATTATCTGAAGGAGAGAGTGATAATGGCTAAGGATAAGAACACATGGACCAGTAAATAGATGATGTGTTGTCTGTGTGTGTTACTTACCTTTCCTTTGTGACCACCAGACCACAGATGGACTTGTCCAGCGGGACTTCACCTGTTGTTTCAGATGTGCAGCCAGACCCTGAGGACTACATATAAAGGTGTATATTAATATTGGAAACATATTATAAAGGTGTATATTAATATTGGAAACATGTACTATGTTACAGATGCACCCACAGGCACGCACGGACGCAAACACACGGATGTACGCACACAGGCCAGCACACTCAGCACTTTATCTCTTCCTGTTCAGTAATCTATACAACTTAGTAAAAGTGTTCACACCATGATAAGTAAAGGTTGAGTTATTACTACTGTCACCATTCACTGTGTGTGTGTGTGTGTGTGTGTGTGTGTGTGTGTGTGTTAATACATATAAATTATGTGTATACTGCTTGGGTATGTGTGTGTGTGTATGTGTTTGTGTTAATACATATATGTGTATACTGTTTGGGTATGTGTGTGTGTGTAATACATATATGTGTATACTGTTTGGGTATGTGTGTGTGTGTATGTGTGTGTGTTAATACATATATGTGTATACTGTTTGGGTATGTGTGTGTGTGTATGTTACTACATACGTGTGTATATACTAATAGTGTATGTGTGTGTATGTTGTGTGTGTGTTAATACATACATGTGTATACTGTTTGTGTGTGTATACTGTTTGTGTGTGTGTGTGTCTGTGTGTGTGTGTGTGTGTGTTTGTATACTATTAGGGTAAGTGTGTGTGTATGTGTGTGTTAATACATATCTGTGTATACTATTAGAGCTTATGTGTGTGTGTATGTGTGTGTTAATACTACCTCTATCTTTCTCTTGCCTCTAAAACCACTCTCTCTCCTTTAATACCTCTCTCTCTCTCTCTCTCTCACACACACACACACACACCTTTACTACCTCTCTCTCTCTCTCTCTCTCACACACACACACCTTTACTACCTCTCTCTATCTCTCTCTCTCTCACACACACACACACACATTTTACTTTCTCTCTCGCTCACATTCAACACTTTACCTCTTTCTTTATCTCACACACACACACACAATTTACTTTCTCGCTCACATTCAACACTTTACCCCCCCCCCCCCCCCCTCTCTCTCTCTCTCTCTCTCTCTCTCTCTCTCTCTCTCTCTCTCTCTCTCTCTCTCTCTCTCTCTCTCTCTCTCTCTCTCTCTCTCTCTCTCTCTCTCTCTCTTCGACATTGTAATGGTAATACAAGATGGTAGTGTTCCCTTAATACTTATAATGATAAATAAATAAAGAGTTTTTTTAGGGGATTTTAAGGTTGAGCGGGGGGAGGGGTTTAGGGGGGTGCGGGAACATGGGGACAGACTTGGGAGTGTGGCTGTGTGTGTTTAGGAGGGTGCTGGAATGGAACAACAACAACGACAACATTATTATTATTATTATTATTATTATTATTATTATTATTATTGTTGTTGTTGTTGCTGTTGTTGTTGTTTTTGTTGTTGTTATTATTTTATTAATTATCTCTACTAGTAGTAGAATCAAAACAGTCTCTAAAGGACTAACATATATGTTGCTGTTTGTATTATATTGTATACATAAATATTGTATTCCTTCTCTCCCTTCCTCTGCTTTCTCTTCCCTCCTCTACATTCTCCTATTTGTCCCTCTCCTTCCCCTTCCTCTACTCTGCCAATCATTCCCTTCCCTATCCCTCTTCCCCACTCCCTCCCCTTCCTTTATACCCTACCTACCCTTTCATTCCTTTTCCTACACCTCTCCTTTCTTTCCCTCTTCCCCTTTCCCTTCCTTTACAGCTTCATATCGCTCTTCTTTCCTTTCCTTTACCATCCCCAATCCTCCCTTCCTTCCCCTTTAACCAATTTTACCTTTCCCTTTCTTAAATGTCCTCCCTTTCCTTCATTCCTCCTCTTCCATCTCCTTCTAACACTTACCTCATCTTTCCTTCCCAACCCTCCATCCTTCCTCCATCCTTCCCTTCACACACCCTACCCTCCATCCTTCCCCTCACACACCCTACCCTCCATCCTTCCCTTCACACACCCTACCCTCCATCCTTCCCTTCACACACCCTACCCTCCATCCTTGCTCCATCCTCCCCCTCACACACCCTACCCTCCATCCTTCCCTTCACACACCCTACCCTCCATCCTTCCTCCATCCTTCCCTTCACATATCCTACCTTCCATTACACAGTATATACGACTGCCTGCAGGACTTACCACAGGATGTTCCCAAAAAAAATTAATACATTTATCGTTTGCACATTATCAGGAAATATCCACTGTCACAAGAGAGAGAGAGAGAGAGAGAGAGAGAGAGAGAGAGAGAGAGAGAGAGAGAGAGAGAGAGAGAGAGAGAGAGAGTTAAGCCCTCCTTCAATAAACAATATTACTGGTAGAAAATATGAAATTAAGATAAATTATAATTTTCTCTCATGACAAACTCAGGTGATATAATAATCAGGTTATAATATGTGTTCTTTGTGGAACTTTTGTCAATTAGTTTACCATTTCACCATAGAATGTTAAAACAATAAATAAAAAGGGTTTGAGTTGTGGTATGTATCTGTGATGGTATACTCTGGTGAACGTGAGCCAGGCCAGCCCAACTCCCCACCATGGTACCCAGCCATGGTAGTAAACCCTCAGTAAACAGTTTTAAACTCACGGACCTGTGCGAGGCTACATCTGCCAACGCCAACACGTTACCACTGTACCAGCCAGGGACTTACTATACATTCCTAATATTGTCATTATTATATTTATTAAAACTAAATTGGTCTCCAACAACTTATTATGATCAATATTAAATATTAAACTATTACCTGATAATGTGATGGTTAATGTTGGTAATGTTGGTTCACAATGTCCAAGTGTACCTATTATTACTCAAAGAAGAATTGAGGGAGCATTGCAAGGTGCAACTGTTCACTACAGAAAACAATGTTGCCACAGAAGAAACCTGACCAAAGAATATAGGAGAGGAAAGATAGAAAATGATAAAGAGAGGGAGAGATTATGAAGAAATACAGAGCATTTCAAAGGAAGACAATCCAAAATAGTTGAGTGCAGGATTTAATTAATAGTAACAACAAAATACTTTACCCAATATGTGGAAGCTTTTTCTTGATAATAAACTCCAGAGGTTGAAGCACTGTTAAGGCTAAATTTGAAAAGAATTTACACAAACTGTGACAAACACAACACTACAAGATGGATACAGATCCTGTAGTGATCACACACACATAAACACACACGCACACAGGAAGTGTCATGGCGGCACCCGTTGGGACAGTGGAGGAAGAGATAAAACATATTAGATAATAAACTCCAGTGTACTGCGAACAACTTAATCCTTTGTAAAATATTGTGTTCTTACCTTCTGCAAATCATTGAGGTATATTTTATTTTACGCCTGACAAGTGTTCCTGATTTGTGTAACAATTACCAAACAACTTTTCTGTATCTAGGGAGAAATACAAGCATTTCAGATTGGCACACACACACACACACACACACACACACACACATGCACGTTAACCACAGAAGAATTTATACCTGCTAGCAATAGTTCAAGTTATTATTTTTATAATATTATTTAATAGAATTTAATGATCAATGATTTTACTGGTTAATTCTCTGATATTCAGAGTTTATTATGCTTATTATCAAATTACAGGAATCACCAATTCCTAAATCAGTATATCCAAGTTTATTTCAGACGAGACAGGACATAATATTATACAGTAAGTGTTGGTATTGGGTGTACCGGGTGTGCTAAGGGCATTTGTACTACAACTTTCACCACAAACATATGTTGAAGTCGGAGTTAAAAAGCATTGGCAATGATAACACGTCAGTCAACGATAGGGATAGTACGAACCCAACACACACACACACACACACACACACACACACACGTTTCCTGTCACTTACACATATATATTTTTTCTCTCTATTTCTCTCTCTCTATCTCTTTCTCTCTATCTCTCTCTCAGAGTGTTATTGTCAACACCTTAGTATAAAACTTTCTTGCATAAAGCATCTATGAATGGGCGGTACAACGAAGTTAAAGTTGTGTCTGGGAGACAAATAACTTGTAAACAACATGACTGGCAAAGAAAAGATCAGAGTATAACTGGTCCAGCAAAGAAAGTTAAATAGTAAGTAACATATGAGTCATAAATAACATGTCTATCAGGTTATATTTATAGTAGGAGCAGGTAACATCCGGCACACAGAGGCCTATTGTGTAGACCGTGAACATACCCGGAATTAATAATGGAATCCTGCCTGCAAGAGATGGTCAACCTCTACCTACAGACCTGACACAGCCCATGATGGCCTATCGTTCAGCTCGAGACAATCCTCGGCATTAATATTATATAAGAAATATAAGAAAGAAATAAGCCAAGAAAATATATTATATGATAATACGTATGGATCAGTTTTGTAATTTAAGTTAAGAATCAACACCCATACAATGTTATTCTTAAAAACAGTTCTTTCCCTACATCTTTCATTCCCTTCCATGGATTTTTCATTCCCCTCGTTATGCTAAAATATTTCCTTTGAAGGGAAAGAAAAATGTAGATGTTGGTAGCCCTGTACCCTTGAAATGAGAAACGTTTGTGCGGTTGGTATGTCGGGGTAGCCTCAGGGCATCAATAGTAAACAAAACCACGCTGGCAATAACACGCGTGTTCACTTTTCTTCCTTCTCGCCACTTCACTTGCACTATTCTCCCCACCATGGACTCCCAATGCAAGAGTAGGCTTCCTCCATTATCAGCTGAAGGAATGTCCTTGCTTATAGATATCGTGGGACACCATTCAGTTGTAAATGATCGTCATTCAGATGCGAGAATAGTGGGTAAAAAACTTGAAGCATGGGAGGAGATCGCCACGAGATTCAATGCAACAGGCATTGGAAAGCTGCCACGCACTGGAAAGCAGCTAAAGAAGATTTGGGATCTCATAAAATCTAAGTAAGTATATCTATAAATTCATATTACTAGGGTATTGCTAAAGATAACCTGCTCAGGGGCTGACAAAATGGCCAGTGCTACAGACAACAAACTGTTTGGCCCTGCAGTTTTTGGTAGGCTATCGAGTTAGGTAAAAAATATATTAATTTAGTATACATTGCAGTGGAATACAGTAATATGGGTAATAACATCAATTTATAGAAATCCAATATTTTATCATCTATAGGATTAACTGCATAACCATTTCTTCATCCTATTTTCCCCCTTCATTTTGGAATGCACGGATCTAATGTTTTTTATTTGCTTGTTGGAAATTGTGTATTTTGTTACTAGACAAGCCAACCTCACCAGACTAGGACCTTTGGCCCTAATTTTGATTTCCTTCAGTCCTATCCTTTGACCTTACCCCAGGCATTCTTTGGTTCTATTTTTTGTTTCCATTGGTTCTAACCTGGCATCCTTTGTTCCTAACAAAGCATCCCTTTTCAGCGGCAGTAGTGTGCATTTCCAACAAATAAATAACATAAAAGCATCAAATCTTTACATTCCTTGATAATCCCATCCTAAATTTAACATATGAATGGATTGAGGAAGGATTCCATAGCTTATACTTTTTTGTTGGTCTGCTCTAGAGCTTGCTTGCATTACTGTAACTCTTTCATTATTTAAAAAAAAAAGTAAAAGTGAGATTTCCATAAACTTAGACCTTCAAAATATTTTACTGCGTCTTGATATTTCAGTTAGTTATTTTTTTACTTGTATGGAGTACTGTTTATGCATAGAGATATTATGCACCAGAAAAAAAAAAAAATCATGTGAGTCACAGAAAAACAATAGTTCATGCATACCTTCAATCATGGAGTCCAATAAGTACAAAATGATATCCTATACCTAGGTTAATTTAATTGATAAAATATTATGACAAACTTTTTCTTGCAGAGCCAAAGAAGAACATGACTCCTTCAAGCCAAAAGTAAAGGAGACTGGTGGTGGCCCTGCACCGACTCCGTACACCGAAGAAACGGCAAGAGTGCTGGATTTGATTCGTGGAGAAGTCAGCGATACGGGGAATATTTATGACTCTGAAACAGTTGATCTAGATGACCCTTTGGCCATTATTGAACTTCCAGTACCAGATCTAGAGGTAATTCCACAAGATATATTAGGCCTACCTGCTGGTTCACCTTGTGTGCAACCTTCACCTTTAAATATTCCCTGTACCAGTACTCCAGCAAATTCAGCTTCTGCTGGAAAGTGCCACCAAAAACGTGGAAGTGTTCAGGCACCAGCAAGAAAAAAGTTTTGCCGAGAATTAAAGTTCTCGAACAAAGATGAAATTGAAATTACGAAGATAAAGAACAAGTTTTATGAAGAAGCCCTTGACATGGAAAAAGACATCTTAAGAGAAAAACTAAGAATTACCCAAGTGCAGAGAGAGGTAGCAGAGGAAGAAGGCAAAATCAAACTCAAAATGGCCCAAGAGCAGAGAGAGGTAGCAGAGGAAGAAGGCAAAATAAAAATAAAAAGTGCCCAAATGCGGAGTCATATTGATGAAGAAGAAGGCAACCTCAAAATGGAAATTTTAAATATAATAAAAAAGTATGAATTACTAAAATGCCAACAAGGTGAAACTAATTATAGAAATTTTCCTCTGAGGTGAACTTTACATGAAAAAAGGAATGAGGGAGTAAGGAAGCAATAATTATGAAGTGCAATAATATAGTACAAAATTGCAGTACAATACTGTACTGGAAAGTGCAAAAGTTTATTTTATATGTCCTTCACTTATAGAGAACTTTGTTTTAAATAAATTATGTTGGTGTAACCTGAGTGTTTGGTGTTATTCCTTATACTAATTTTACTGAAACTGATCTGGGCACTGGTTTGGGGTTGGAGAACTGTTATTGGGTATACTGTATTGTACCCATGGTTGGTAAGTTATTAGGTTGGATGGTGTGTAATGCCAAAAACAAACGTAGGTTTGGTTATCTGCAGTTATGTGGAGATGGGTACCCAATAAACTACATCAATAATAAACTATTCACCAGATACTGCATGTGAAGTACAATACAATAAAATTTACTTGTGAATTATGTACAGTACAAGTGGTAAGCAATTAAGGCCTTATTTATAAGGTTGTATGGTATATGATACTGTATTAACATTATTATGTAACAAGAACAGGTTACCTATATAATTGTTATCCCATTTAGTAATTTTGCATTACTTATTTTCCCGATACCAAGTTCATTGCATTGCTAAAATACTCTTCACATCAGATGTTGGTTAAATGATGGATGAAAAGTAAAATTTTAGTTTATTGAGAATAAATATTTTCATATATTGTACAAATATGTAAATTATATATATATTTATTATATATACCACACTCGCCAACAACATAATATACACTCTCTGAGGGCACTGTGGGAATGCCCGGTTCAGGCCATGGCCTTCCTCAGGAGCTCGGGGCTGCTCGGCCAGACACCTTGACCAACTTCAACAACAACCAGAAGTGGCTGTAAAAATTCTGAAACAATCCTAAAAATAATTATCAATAATATTCCTTCTCTTAGCCTGGCCCTGGACATTATTTCCATTATGAATTCCAGCATCAATATGCTGTTGCACATCATTCCCATCAAGCATTTGTTGTGGATCAATCACTCTTGTGGTCACAGCCATGTTATGCAGTACAAAAGCTGCAACAATTATTGCTTTTGTTGTATCTTGGTCAGTTTTCATGACATTACCCAAATATCCAAATCTTTTCTTCAACACACCAAAAGCTCTTTCTACTGTATTTCTCGTTTTAATGTGACTTGCATTATACCTCTCTTCCTGTTGGCCCTGTGGGTTTTGGACGGGAGTTAACAAGTATTTGCGGCATGGATAGCCACTATCACCAAGAAGATGACCTTGGTATTCCCCTGCCTCTAATGAATCATATATCTGGGTGGTTCGGAAAACTCTGCTGTCATGCACACTGCCTGGCCAACGTGCAACAACGTTATAAAACTCTAAATTAGGTCCACAAATTGCTTGAACATTATAGGAAAAATATCCTTTTCTACATCTATAATATTCAGCATTGTTGCATGTCGGCTGGAGAATGGCAATGTGTGTACAGTCAATGCAACCTATGACACCAGGCATCCTTGCTATATTATAAAATGCTAATACCACACTCTGGAGTTCCTGGCCATCAGGAAACTTTACATATCGAGGCCTCAGTCTTGCTATGCCTTTGGCTACTCGTGACAGGCATCTGCTTACAGTTGGTTGGGAAACACTGTAGCAATCCCCCATGATATTTTGGTTGCTACCAGTTGCCATACAGCCAAGGGCAATTAGCACTTGGAGTTGAGGTGGAACAGGTGACCCTGAAAAAAGGAGACACTCGTTATTAGAAGGCTTTATAGAGAAATTGTGCAAGTTGTGGATTGAGGTTTAAGTTGGTATTCTAATATTTGCACATTTGGTCTTTCATTGACATTAATTTTACATCTTGACAAGCAGTAACTCGCATTAAATGTGAAAGGAAGTGTTTATACTGAAATGGAAAAATAATTAAACTTACAGCACTGCAGAGCATATGCAGGTATAATGTCCCACAATGCAGTAAGCTACGTACTACAAGTCATTATTAAATGCAGGACTTTACAGTACATTTATATTAATAATAGATTAATTCATCTGCAGTACTATAGCACAGTACAATCTGTGACCAAAAAACCTTTACATGCTTACAGTATGTAGTACTTCATACAGTACATGCATTTAAAAAATACATTTAATTTGCTAAATTTGTATGCTTGGCACAGATTTGTTTCTGTTTCACAACCATATAGTAAAGACCAGTCTAATTTGATTTACCTCTCTGATCAACTGTTGTTAATAGCTGATTTTCAAGATCATTGATCAGATTTTGAACAGAGTTCTTACGAAGTCGGAAGCGTTCTATAAACTCCTCTTCAGTCATTGCCTGGAATGGATCCATCCTGTCGACAATAATCCTACGATGGCGACGTACTCGTTGCTCATTCAGGTGATTGACCATTTCTTCCCATCGGTTGATATCAATATTCCATCTCTGTGGCACATCAGGCACCTCCAAGAAAGGATTGTGAAGACGATCCATGCTGTGTTTATCTAAAAATAATATGAATTTATTACAGACCTATAAGTATTACTAATAATGACTTCCAAACTATGGGCATAGTATACTGACAGTGAAATGGTGAAGTGTAGTGAAAAGTATATGTAAAAATATTGAATTCCCATTTGACATATCATTTAATAGTTTAAGCGAACTACTGGTTAGGTTAGGTTGGGTTTGGTTATTTTAGCAATACCCAGTGCAATCATCTTATGAAAATATACTTTAGATAAAGTAAATTATTTTAATTTTAAGCTAAAACAAAAACAACCAAGGGACTCCAACAAACATCTTGTTTGATGTAAGTTTTAGGCTACATCCTTTTCATTATTCAACCAAGATGTTAGTGTTTGTTCATTGTTTTGTTTTTGTCTTGCTATAAGTTGAATTTTATGTCAATTCCTTACTGTAAAACTTAATCCAGCTACACCTGTATAGGCAATAGCAAGTGCATCTTTTTGGCATTAAACTATTATTATATATCTTGACCATGTAAAGTATTCCTGAACAACAGGTCCTTCGGGATTTCTCAGTCATTTTTATGATGTTCAGATATTAAAAGAAATGCTTTGATAAGCAATACTTACTAGAGACAATATATGTAGTAGTGTAATCAGTGGAAGTCTGCAGCGTGATCAGCGTCCAGCGTGGTTTGTTTTGTTTACATTCGCACCCATTACTCAGTCGTTACTAGCAAGGTCTTTAAAAATATTGAAAAAACCCTCATATATTCAATAAATTCTTTTTCCTTCGGTTGTATAATGCTAGTGCATGTCTTTCCGATATATTATGATAATATAAAGAGCATATAAACAATACAGGATAAAATACAACAAAGGAATTATGGAAGGAATGGGGTAAATTTTTCCTTCATGTTCCAATAATATACTCGATTCAAGGGAATGAATTTAAGGCCTGGAGAGGAATGAAATCTTCAAGAATAGAAAATGAGTGATATATTTCTTTCCCATGCTTTTGAAGGGAAAGATTTTTTTATGAATACCACCGTAAATTTAATTAAGTGATAGAAAGTGACTTATAGGAGAATCGGAGAAATGTGAAGGATGTGTGTGTGTGTGTGTGTGTGTGTGCAGAAAAGGAACACTTAGAATATTGTTTACTCTATTTACCAAATTTACAGAATTCATCAGAATACATCAAAATTATGTGAACAATTATTATTTGAAAATATAGAAAAAGTAAAAGATATATTAGTAGTAGAAGTGTGTTATAAAAAACAGACAAAAACTCAGCAGGTATCGTAGAAAAACACACAAAATAAATAGCAAAAATAACAAATAAATAAATAACAAATAAATAAATAACAATAAATAAATAACAATAAATAATCAAAGGGGAGCCGTTGAAAAGTTACAGAACTGAACTTACTAAACCTGAGCTGGTAACACTGATGAGAGATCAACAAACATCTGAGCTGGAAACACTGACGAGAGATCAACACAGGCATCAGACAGAGGTGATCATGGCTTCCAGACTAGAAGGTAAAACTTTTTGGTAAGACGTGGCAGCGATAGGACGTCAGTGCTTGAGCTCCGCTTATTTTCAAAATTTTGAGCAATCTGACATATCAACCAACATACCTACACACACATACTAACACATACAGACATCATCCAGACAGTGCAGAAGAAGAAAGTGACTTTAAGTGAGTAATGTTCAAGGTAAACATTGGGCCTGGAAGAACCCGGAAGTGACGAACATGGGGGACGAACAACCGGCCAACCAGCAGCAAACAACAACAACAGCAGAAAACATGGAATGTACCACCACCAACAACAAGAGGACTCTATCTCCAGACACACCGGGTGACGTATTCATCACCACAAAAAGTAAAAAATCATATGCTGATGTAGCAGCTTCACCACCAAGATTTATTAATGTTATAAATAACCCACCCCATGCTAATGCTAATGCTGTACACAAACACCATGACAATAATAACACCAATATAACCATTTTAATGAAATCTGTCGACGGTTCACAATGTTTTGTACACCCCAAGAGGGTGTCAGAGGCAATATTTAAGTCCATATTTGCAAAAAAGTATATTGAGAATACCCTGGTCACCACTGGCAAAGGGCGAGGGCTGAAGTTTAGTGTGGCCAATATCGACGGCCTAGTAAGTGTGCCTGAGTCGGTGGTCATGCTGGGCGAGTGGCCAGTTAAGTGCTGGATCGCTGGTGATGACGATCCGACATATCAATACGGGAGGATTTTCCCAGTTTCCCATGAACTTGATGACAAAGACGTACAGGAAGGACTGACCATACTAGACGATCAGCCGACAACACTGTTGACAGCTTTCAGACTGCCAGATACGACAAGGGATGGGGAGAGGGTGCCAAACATGGCTATTCGGCTGAAGTTCAGGGGACCACTCCCTGAGAGGGTTGCCCTGGATTCAGTGGTGTACCGTGTGAGGCCGCACACTCTCCCCGTCCTGAGGTGCACCCGATGTCTTCTGTTTGGACACGGAAACATCTCCTGCGGAGGTAAGATCCGATGTGGGAGGTGCAGTGGTTTCCACAGCACCGATAAGTGTGAGAGAACACAACACTGCTACTTCTGTTTGGGAGCACACAGACCAACATCAAAGCAGTGCCCGGCATACATCAGGGCTGTGAAGGTCCAAGAGACCCAGCATGACCCTGATACCTCCATGCAGGAAGTCAAACGCCAACTGAGGGAAATCCGTCCGGATATTATTACAACCAAACTCCATTCACAACCTCAAACAAAACCAACAAACCTAAACATTTACCCCCTCAGCCCTCAGATAGTTGTTCTCCCTGTAGCGGCTCGTGGCAATTCCACACCGCCACGACAGCCTTCTCCAGCACCAAAAGACACTACACACGCACCCAACAGCACACCAAAACCACAACGTAGAAATAGGACACCTCGCAAATCTCGAATAATTTCCTCACCACCCAAACAACCTAAACACACAAACAGTCCTAAAACCCGCAAAGCCAAAACTCCTCAAAAAGCACCCCCAAAATCCAATGCACCACCTATAACACTGCCTATACCTTATCCTCGTCCTTCCCTACCCAATCCACCATCCCTCCCTCAGCCTCAACCACAGCCTTCACAACACATGCCCTCGCTTGGTAGTGTAGGCCTTACTCACACAGCTTCCTCACTTCCAGCCCAGCATGCTTCGGGCTTTGCATGGCCGGCTTTCATTAGTGGGATAGTATTTATTGCACTAGAATTTATCACGCACATTTCATCTGGTCTTGGCCTAAGGGTGGCCTTCTGTAAGTGCTTGCCAGGGCTACTGACCTTCCTTATGTCACTTTCTCAGTGAATACTTTACTCCCACACCATTTCATCCTCTGGAATGCCCGGTCTATGTACCGGAAACTTCCAGTCTTTAAAACCACGCTCTCATCATATTCTCCTCTAATAGTTGGCATATGTGAGACGTGGCTCACAGATGCATTCTCTCCCTCCTTTCCAAACTATGTTTCTTACAGGGTAGATAGAACACCTGGACAAGCAGGAGGCGGCCTCCTTCTCCTGGTGCATCAGTCTCTCCCTTCTAGTCCTCTAACTATTACTTCCTTTCCAGGAGGTGGGCTGGAGCACTTGGGAGTTACAGTAACCTTTGATACAGGGCCAATTCAAATACTATTGCTTTATAATCCATGTTTGGATATTTCATTACAAGAATTTAAACATTTGTTTTCACAACTTTCCTCCCAGTCATTAATTATGGGTGATTTTAATGCCCATCATGAATTCTGGGAACCGGCCCTGCCCAGAAGCAGGAGAAACCGGTCGGGTTTGGCCCTCTCGGGTTTTTTGATGGACAGTGACACTATCTCTCTACTTACCCCACCTGGCCTCCCTACCAGGATTGATCCAGTTTCAGGGAAATCCTCTACCTTGGACTTATGCCTGGGAAATGGCTCACTCCTCCTAACCACAATAACAACTGGCCCTAACATGGGTAGTGACCATCTTCCTGTAGTAATATCCTTTCAATTTACAACACCTCCTCCCACATCACGTAGACCCTGTTGGTCCCTCAAAACGGGTGACTGGGAAGCTTTTCACAAGAAATTAAATTCAGTTATCCCTCCAAATACCCTCCCATCAAAAGTCAAAATTCAATACCTCACTGACACATTAGTGGAAGTGGGGTCCAGTCATTTTCACCTTAACACTTCCCGCCCCTACCGCACTTTCAGGGTTCCCTGGTGGAACAGAAAGCGTTCGGCAGCCCTTCAGGCAAAGCGTCACGCCTTCAATGCGTGGCGCAAACGTCCCATCAATACCCTCCGTCAACGTTATAGATATTTAGAGGCCAAATGCAGACGTGTTATTCTTGATGAGAAACGTTCTGCATGGGCCTCATTTTGTGCTTCCCTATCCTTTGCAACCTCAGTCACCCGAGCTTGGTCATTCTTCAGGAAGATGGTCAGACCCCAACCCCCATTAACTTTCCCGTTAATTAGTAACGGTGCCCACCTAATCACTGATGCCCAAAGAGTCGAGTGTCTTGCAACCCACATTCACACCACACTCGGCTCACCAGATCCAGTACCCACACTTGCATTACCCACTTCCTCACACACCAGCCATATAATTAGCACTACTATCACTTCCCAGGAGCTTTCCTTAGCTTTACACTCACTGTCCAACAGAAAGGCCGCGGGACCGGACAACATCCCCAACGAGTTTCTCCGTCACCTCCCAGATGCTCTGGCTCATGTTCTATTAAGCATCCTCAATGACAGCTGGTTGTTGGGGGTGTTTCCTTCTGTGTGGTGTCATGCTATCACAATACCTATTCCTAAACCTGGCAAGGACCCAACAGAGGCAGCTTCCTACAGGCCCATTAGTCTTCTATCTAACATTAGTAAAATCTTTGAGAAAGTAGTTCAAAATAGACTAACCTGGTGGTTGGAACGCAAACACCTTCTTCCACCCAACATGTTCGGCTTTCGCCCTCATCGGGGCACTCTGGATGTATTGCTCCAGCTGGAACACATAATACAGGAGGGATTCAACCACAAAAAATTCACAATAGTAGCTTTTCTTGACCTTAACCCTTAAAGGACCGGGGATAGTGAAATTACTGTGCCTCCCAGGACCGGGGGTTGAGCGAAAAACACGTAAAATAGCCTGTTTTCGCATGCTCTGTACTCCTAACCTACAACGAACGAGTGAATTATTTTAGTGCCATGAGAACGAGCAACTCTTCCTCTTTCGATTGGTACCAATGGGAAGTCTGTAGGTTTAATGGTTACAGAATTACGACGAGTTGAATGAGGTACTGTCGCCGTACGTTGAGCGCTAGTGTTTGGGTGGGTGTGGTGACCGTGGCGAGGTAGTAGAAAATGGGGATAGGCGCTCGTCAGCTAAGCCACTCACCAACACACTCGGACATAACAAGATCAATAATTCCTCAATTTTACCCTAGAAAAGGCAGTGTGTACCCAGTCTGAGCATCCCATCCTACTATAAACCAGTGTAGCCAACGTCTGGAGTAAAAAAAAATGGGGAAAATTCCTTAACCTTGGGAAATTTTAGCAATTCGGCATATGACGGGCCCGGTCCTTTAGCGGCAACCCGTCATATGCCGGGCCCGGTCGCTTTAAGGGTTAATTTTCCACACAGATGGATGTTCCTTCAGGAGTTCAATGAAGTGTATGGTGTTTGTTCTTGTCCACTCAATGGGTTTGGCGGGTAGCAGTGATTGAGCCATTGGAGCAGAGCGGGGTGGATGTCCTCCCTCTTTGAAGGATGATGCATCACTGAGCTGACATATTAAATCGGGCTGGCCCATAATCTCGTTGGTGATGCGGGCTCGTGTTGAATAAGTAGTTTTTCAACACATCGCGCATCATGAAGCATAGTGTGTACGGGGCTTTAGCCACGTTATTAGATATGTGTAAGAAATGTTAACACCTGTAACAATTGCATCTGAATACATAGTTATAACTGAAACATTAATATTACACAGGGTGTAAAGCATGGAGGTAGGATATTATCTTACTTACCTGCTGTAAACGACTAATTGTTGCCAAGCGCCACAGTAATAATATTTCTGGTAGAATATTTTGGTTCTAATATAATAAATACATATAAGCCTCTGTGTACTTTTATAAATATGTATGTGGGTGAAATATGCCACTAAAACTATGTTAATCCTGTTGCAACACCAACTTAACACCAGTGGCTCACAAACTCTCCCGGGATTTTCATTTTAATCTCGCAAAATTCTTGTCATCACGGGAAAACGGGAAATCCCGGGAATTTCCTGGGATGTGAGCATCAGAAACGTCTCACTTCTTTGCAGCTGGACAGTCCCGTGTGTACTGATACCTTTCCCGGGACTGAATGTCTCATGGAGTACTGGGATCCCATTGATGAACCCTGCTGTGGAGTGAAGATGTGTGTCGCTGGGTTCCCGTGATAACCAATTGTGTGAAATTCTACTAGTTAAGTGTATGTGTGGAATTTGGTGTTTCTGTGTTGTAATTTAAGTGTTATGTGTGTTAAGTGATAGTGTGTGTTCTGTGTTTGGCTAGCAATTTCTGTGTTATATGGGTGTCAAGGTAATTTCTGTGTGCTTTGTGTGTTAAGTGATTATGTGTGTTTGTAAGTGACTAGCATTACTGTTTTATATGTGACTGTTAGGAATTTGGCATTTCTGTGTGTAATTAAGTGTCCTAGTGTTCTGTGTGTTAAGTAATACTGTGAGTTCTGTGTTTGGCCAGCAATTTCTGGGTTATATGTAACTCTGTGTGATCTGTGCGCTTTGTGTATTTGGGAATGATTAGCATATCCGTTTTTATACATGCGCTAGTGTGGTATTCCAAGGTGGTACCTATGTAGGACCTATGCTATGCCTGTGTGTTCTGTGTGTTATCTATCTATCTATCTATTGCCAGACGCCTTAATCCCCGGGGGTGTGGCTACAAATGAAATGCCTCCATGCTTTCCTATCCCTTGCCAACTGGCATCCCTCCTCCCATCCAACGCCTCCTTCGCTCATATACCTCCTAACTCCATCCTTCCATCTGGTTCTCGGTCTGCCTCTTCCTCTCCATCCCTCCACCTCACTCTCATACACCTTCTTGACCAATCTCTCGCTGCCCATACGTTCTATATGACCGAACCACCTCAAGGTGTTCCTCTTCACACTCTCCAGCACATCCACATCCACATTGCATCGTTCACGCACTACTTCGTTTGTCAGTCTATCTCTCCATGTCACTCCACATGAGCTTCTCAGGTAACTCATTTCCACACCTCTCACTCTTGATCTGTGCCTTTCTGTCATGGTCCACACTTCACTCCCATATGTCAGTGTTGGAATTACAACACTATCATGTAAAGTCTTCTTCACTTTCATACTCATCACCCTATTCCTTGTCACTGACTTCAGCGTTCCTACAACCCTCTTGCCCTGTTGTACCCTCTCCTGCATCTCATCCTCCAAACCTCCATCTTTACTCATCACACTGCCAAGATACTTAAATGAACTGACATTCACCATAACCTGTCCATTCAACCTCACCTCACAGTCTGTGGCTGCCCCTCTCTCAAAGACCATAACTTTGCTCTTTTCCACATTTACCTTCAAATTCCGTCTCTGGCACATAGTTCCAAACCTGTTCACCAGACCCTGCAACTTCCATGCATTGTCACTCACCAGTATTGTATCGTCAGCAAACAGCAGCACAGGAAGCTTCCACTCACTCCCCTCCCCCATCATGGGAACACCAACATCCACTGTTCTCCCCTGTATCTCTTTCATGACTCCATCCATATATACACTGAACAACCACAGGGACATTACACAACCTTGCTTTAACCCAACATTCAATTCAAAGAACTCACTCTGCTCACTCTCCACCCTGACTGCCACTCTTGCACCCACATATAAACTCTTCACTGCCCTCAATAACTTCCCAGGCACTCCATATATTCTCAGTACTTTCCATAGACCTTCTCGATCAATTCTGTCATACGCTTTCTCCAAATCCATAAATGCAGCAAACACCTTCTGTCCCTTCTCCAGACATTATTCCACAACACACCTCAAGGAGAAAATCTGGTCCACACACCCTCTTCCCTTCCTAAACCCACCCTGCTCCTCTCCCACCCAATTCTCTGTCCTCTCTGTGTGTAATTCACATGTGCCAGTTGTTCTGTGAGCCTTGGGTTGCATAGTGCTAAGTGAGTTGAGTGTATTTTGTAAGGGTTTAATATTTCTGTGTGTTTGTGTGCTTCTGGTTTTACCACTCAATCAGTGCCACATGAACTCATCCCTTCTCTCACATAAGTATTTCTGCCTAAACTCCATTTTAATTTATCTCTGTATTCACCAGTACTACTAACACCCACACTTCACTTAAACCGTCCTTTTCTCCTTTGCCCAACCCCCTTATCCCTAACCTGATCCAACTGAGCCTCTAATCTTACTCTCACCTCACCTTAATTAACCCAGTCTACATGTCTTTAGTGCCCCCTTTTCAGCTCTGTACTGCACTATACTATATTTATTATATTTATCTAGACTTTTGCATCTGTTTCTGTAAGAGTGGGTCAGTGGGGAGAGGTAAAAAGACAGTAGAGGTACATAGTATATATATGACATGTGAACGATGTGGGTATGAAAATAGGTTTAAAAATGAGGGTGAATGGGAATGCCAGACATGCAAGTTGAAGAGTGAAAATGTTGCCCTCACGTTGAAAGCCAGGAATCTAATAGAGGAACCAATGAGTATGAGAGATGAGGTAGGGAGGATGAAAGAGGACATAGAAGACACGGTGAGGGCTGTGCTGTCTAGTAAAGAGGACATAGAAGACACAGTGAGGGGTGTGCTGTCTAGTATAGAGGACATAGAAGACACAGTGAGGGCTGTGCTGTCTAGTAAGAAACAAGAACATGAAGGAAAACCCTTCAAAAGCTCCGGCCCTTAATGATTCAAGTGAAATGAGTGAGTGAGTGAGTGAGTTGAACCCCTTTTAAGAAATGGTCGCCCCAAGAAGAATGAGTGAGTGAGTGAGTCAGTTGAACCTCTTTTAAGAAGTTGTCGCCCCAAGAAAAAGAACAAGAACAAGAACAAG
The DNA here is from genome assembly GCA_034508575.1 of Petrolisthes manimaculis. Taxonomy (NCBI): domain Eukaryota; kingdom Metazoa; phylum Arthropoda; class Malacostraca; order Decapoda; family Porcellanidae; genus Petrolisthes; species Petrolisthes manimaculis. The sequence continues at coordinate 46,961 of JAWZYT010003019.1, read as the reverse complement.
AACAATAATTACGATAAAACCTAGAGCTCTCGGCTTAGGCCGGAGCTAAAAAGCAAAGAACATCTCACCGGGGGGGGGGGATGACGTTTTATGACATGGAGATAAAGAACAGGGCATAACAGATGAGGGAGATGATGATGTAGTAGTGTTGAAGGAAGACACTCATACCATATAAACACAGGAGAGGAAAGAAGAGTGTTGAGAGGAGGATGTCCCCTAGGGTGATAGTAGGACAAAGAATATTAGGAGTGTCATTGGCCTAGGCCCTAGAGGGAGAGGGTAGTGGCAACATAAGCCTACTGGGAAGGGACATGGCCAGAATAATGGAAACAGCCAAGGAACAGGCAGAGGTAATAAATGAGGGAGTGATGGTTATACAGGGAGGTGGTAATGGACTGGAGAGGGGCAGGATTCAAGACACAGTGAATGAGATAGTAGAGGGAGTAAAGGAAATGAAAAAGAGCAAGAAGAATGTGAGAGTGGTAGTGGTAGGGGTGATGAGGAGGCCAAGTGAAGACAGGTGGTATGAGCAGAGAAGGAACCAAGTAAATAGACAACAGGTACAGAAGGAAATAAATAAAATGAAAATAGAGATGATGAAGGATGATGACGTCGTTGTTTGTTTTATTAACATGGAGCCATAACTCACTGTGGACCATTTTGGGAGAGACAGGGTCCACCTAGGTATGGAGGGAAATAGGAGACTGGACAAAAGGGTACTAGAGTGGATCAGGGCATCAGAACAGCTACAGAGAGTTAGAAAGTCAGCAGACAGACAGAAAGCTAGAGATGATAACTGACAGCACTGTGAGAAAGGAGGAATGAAGAGAATGCGAATAGGGTGTGTGAATGTGCGTGGATGGGGTGTGGGAAAATTGGAATATATGAGTGATGAATTGTGTGAATGGAATCTGGATATAGTAGGTGTGACAGAGACACAGTTACGTGAGAGAGTGAAGATGAACAGTGATAAGTACAGTATGATTGGACAGGGACGGAGTAAATGGAAGAAGAAGAGTGGAGGTGTGGGATTATTAGTTAGACATGACATAGACGTGGACATAGAGGAAGTGAAAACTGGTGAATGTGAAATGAGTGAGGACATCATGGCTGTATATCTTAATGTAAAGATGGAAGGGAAGTATGAAAGGATCCTGTTGATTGTGTGTTATATGACTATACAGGGTCCAGGAGCAAGACAAGATAATGAAAGAAAATACAGGATAATAGGTAGGTTGATTGTGGAAAATAGACAAAGAGAGACTATTGTCATGGGTGATATGAATAGGACATATAGGAATTTTAGGAGAGGAAGTGAATGGAAATGGGGAACTTTTGTTAAATTTCAAGGAAGAGTATGGTGTAGAGAACTTGAATGTGACAATAAGTGAGGGACGTGCAACATGGTCCAGGTTAGGGAGTGAATCTGTGATTGATTATGTGCTAGTGAATGAAAGAGCCAGGAGGAGAGTACAGTATATGTGGATGGATGAAGAGAGAAGGATAGATTTGATGACTAACCATAAGAGAGAAGGATAGATTTGATGACTAACCATAAGAGAGAAGGATAGATTTGATGACTAACCATAAGAGAGAAGGATAGATTTGATGACTAACCATAAGAGAGAAGGATAGATTTGATGAGTGACCATAACATGATAGTATTAGAATATGAATGTGTGAGAAAGGCAGCCAAGAATGTAGTAAAAGGAGGGCAGAAATGGAGAATACGAGAAGCAAGATGGGATTTGTATAAGTGTGATTTGAGGAGTATGGAATGGACTATGGATGGAGGAGTGGATGAACTGAATGATTCCCTGGTTAGGAAAGTGACAGAGGTGGGTGAGAAAAGGATAGGAAGGGTAAGGAATAGAAATAAAAGAAGTTTGATGAAGAGCTGGTGGAATAAAGATAATGAGAATGTGAGGAAGAAGAGGAAAGAGAGTAATAGGAAATGTAGAAGACTGAGGAAAAATGTAGGTAATAGGGGAGTATGTACTGAATATTTTGTTATATGTAGATGATGTGGTGTTTCTGAGTGAGACAGCTAGGTGAAGTTCTGCAGAGAATACTTGATGTAATTACAGAGTATGGGAATGATTTTAATGTCAAGTTTGGGAGTGATAAGACCAAAGTAATGGTAGTGAATGGGGATGACCGGGATATAGGTAGTACGTGGAGACTGGGTGGAAATGTGATTGAAAGGACCCAATATATAGATACTTAGGAATAATGGGATTGAAAGGACACAATATATAGATACTTAGGAATAATTGTGGATGAGAAAGGGTGTGATAGGACACAGACTGATAGGTTATCAAGAGCAAACCAGTGGGTAGGAAGACTAGGAAGTGTGTCAAGGTGTAGAGCTAATAAGTATGAAGTAGTGTATGGTGTATGGAAAGGTAGGAAGTGTGTCAAGGTGTATGGAAAGGTAGGAAGTGTGTCAAGGTGTATGGAAAGGTAGGAAGTGTGGCAAGGTGTATGGAAAGGTAGGAAGTGTGGTAAGGTGTATGGAAAGGTAGGAAGTGTGACAAGGTGTATGGAAAGGTAGGAAGTGTGACAAGGTGTATGGAAGGTGTATGGAAAGGTAGGAAGTGTGGTAAAGTGTAGAGCTAATAAGTACATACATACATACATACACACATACATAGGATAGGAACAACATTGAATAGACTGGAGGTAGTACAGAATAGGATAGGAAGATAGTGATAGGAAGAAGGATAGACAGTGAGAGAGTACCGTTGTAAAGGTGACACTCAGTCATCATCATCACTGGCAACACTAACGCCTCAGATCATCACTGGCAACACTGATGCCTCAGTTTGTTTACCTCTGTGAAGCTCAAAGCCTGGCAGGGGAATATTTTAGTATTTATTTGCATTTTAAGGGCATTTAAGGATATTTTAAGGGCTCAAGATTATATTAAGGGTTAGTTAAGGGTATACAGTTAATGGTGAAGGGACATAAATAAGGGTAAGTTGGTGAAATAAGGGAATTTTGAAGGGTTTAAATAAGGGTGGATAATAATGGCTGTGCTAAAATGTTACCATAAATATTAGAATGATTTTGTTTTATTATTTTTAAGGGTTCACTGTTATTTTAAGGGTATATAAATAAGGGCAAATTGGAGATATAAGGGGATTTTATATATTAAGTAATGTTAAATTTATTTATTTCAGAAGTGGGATTACAGAAGAAGGATTTACATACGAAGAATTACATCAAGGGATTTACAAAAGGAGGATTACAATGACTACACCAAGGTATTTATGAAGAAGAATTATTATGGGTAAATTTACAGAAAACCTGGGTTCACTATATTGTATATATTAGTATCATTACCCACTATTTTGGACCATTCTAAGACACTTTTCATCTATGGTGTTTCTCTCGGAAATGCCTCGTTTTCGAGATATGCTCCGTTTACAAACATGATTTGGAAACTAGTCTTACCTGACCTAACCTAACCTAGACCACAGCAGACTACCGGGACCTAACCTGGGCAAACTACCGGGACCTAACCTAGGCAAACTACGGGACCTAACCTGGGCAGACTACCGGACCTAACCTGGGCAAACTACCGGGTATAACCAGTGTAAACTATCATAAAATGACCTGGGCAAATTTCCAGGACCTAGCCTAATGTGGTGATACTGCTCAAGCCTAGCCGAAAACCCAGTTATTCTGTAATAATACATTATGATCTATCTATCTACCTATCTATCTATCTATCTATCTATCTATCTATCTATCTATCTACCTATAGCTCTGATGCCTCGCTCCCTCTGGGAACTCCCCCAAGGGGATGGCCACGGCAGAAAAGTCTCCAGTCTTCCCTGTTCCAACACTCCCTCCTTACTTGGTCCAGCCCTACTCTGTCCCTCACGTTACTCTCCTTCACATACTCTTCCACTCTGTTCCAACACTCTCTCCTTACTCCCTACTCCCTCTCATGTTTCTCTCCTTTACATACTCTTCCACTCTGTTCTGCCATCTAACTGGTGGTCTGCCTCTCACACCACACCCCACAACTTCACTTACATACACCTTCTTTACAAACTCCTCACCTTGCATTCTCTCTACATGTCCAAACCATCTTAATGTATTACATTTCACATTATTATTACTACTACCATGTTTATTATTATTATAACTACTATTATTATTATTATTATAACTACTATTATTATTATTATTATAACTACTATTATTATTATTATTATAACTACTATTATTATTATTATTATAACTACTATTATTATTACTACCATTTTTATTATTATTATAACTACTATTATTATTACTACTTCAACTACTTTTATGATTATTATTATCGGTAAATATTGAAAGAATTATAGTTATTGTGTATGGTGTTTCTACCTTTATTACCCATTTATTTACACCATTCTAAGAATTTTTTCATTTAAGTGATGAGTTCATTTTTAACATCCATTTTATTGTGCAAATTTAATGTTTTATCCATACATAAATAACCTAACCTATCCTAACCTAATCCAACCTAACCTAACCTAATCTAATCTAACCTAATCTTACCCATTGCAGACTACCAGGACCTAACCTGAGCAGACTACCAGGACCTAACCTGAGCAGACTACCAGGACCTAACCTGAGCAGACTACCAGGACCTAACCTGAGCAGACTATTGGAAGTTTTACAAGGTAAGTAAGACCTAAATCAAAGTTATTATTATTATCATTATTATTATTATTATTATTATTATAAAACACCTAAATTTAGGAAAAAAATTACGTGTCAATAATGGTGCAATTTTTATTATTATTATTATTAATATGAAAATTATTATTATTATTATTATTATTATTATTATTATTATTATTATTATTACATATACCATACCATAAAACACCCAAACTTTGGACATTTTTTACGTGTGTTTGTGAATAATTGTGTTAATAATGGTACAATGTTATTGGCATTAGTGTCATGTGTTAGCCAGCCAGGTACTATCCCTGCTATCTAAGGGTATACTAAAATATATAGCCATCTTTCTATTTATCTCCTAATATGGCATACTATTAATATATTATACTGAGCACATAATTATCTCCACTATCCACAGTCCTTGTTGCTTATCAATGCACTATCAGACATCCTCACTATCTCCTTTCTACTGTACTGTACTTCTTTATTATCTACACTTACTCTCTCCTTTCTACTGTACTGTACTTCTTTATTATCTACACTTACTCTCTCCTTTCTACTGTACTGTACTTCTTTATTATCTACACTTACTCTCTCCTTTCTACTGTACTGTACTTCTTTATTATCTACACTTACTCTCTCCTTTCTACTGTACTGTACTTCTTTATTATCTACACTTCTTCCCCCAAATTCACATCCAAACATTTTCATTGCCTTCCACAATTCTTCATTACAAAACAAAATGAAACCTTCGCTGCCTTCTTCTATACATGCTGGCTGAACTTTCAACACCTGAGGAGTTTTTAGAAAATGTAAAAATAAGTTTACCGCATACAAATGTAAATAGATCTATCCAAATATAGCTTATTTTGTAGCACATAAATTGAGATGACAATAAGTTGCATCATATCACATTGTAGATGGCAGAACAGAGTGGAAGAGTATGTAAAGGAGAGTAACATGAGGGACAGAGTAGGGCTGGACCAAGTAAGGAGGGAGTGTTGGAACAGAGTGGAAGAGTATGTAAAGGAGAGTAACATGAGGGACAGAGGAGGGCTGGACCAAGTAAGGAGGGAGTGTTGGAACAGGGAAGACTGGAGACTTTTCTGCCGTGGCCACACCCTTGGGGGGGAGTTCCCGGAGGGAGTGAGGCGTCAGAGCTATAGATAGATAGATAGATAGATATAATGTTCTAAATAAATAAATAGATAATGAAGGTAGAAAAAACGTATACAATAATGGTAATTTTTTCAATATTATTATTATTGTTATTATTATTATTGTTATTATTATTATTGTTATAATTATTATTATTATTATTATTATTATTATTATTTTTATTATTATTATTATTATTTTGACACGGTTAGTTGTCAGTAGTTTGCCCAGGTTAGGTCCCGGTAGTTTACAGCAGTTTAGGTCAGGTCAGGTCAGGTCAGGTCAGGTCAGGTCATGTAAGGTCTTGCTAATTTCAAAATGCTATATTTTAATATGACCGAACTTGGATGTGTATGAGAGAGAGAGAGAGAGTGTGTATGTGTGTTAGAGAGAGAGAGAGAGAGTGTGTATGTGTGTTAGAGAGAGAGAGAGAGAGAGAGTGTGTGTGTGTGTGTGTGTTAGAGGGAGAGAGAGGGTGTGTGTGTGTTAGAGAGAGAGAGAGAGAGGGTGTGTGTGTGTGTAATGTCAATATTAATTTCATATTATTTACGAAGAAAAGTGTTTCAGAATGTTATGAATTTGTGAATAAAGAAGATAAAAACATTGTATTAATAAACGCCAATAGAATATAGAATTCCCGGGGTCACTAACTGAAGGGTTGCGTGTGATCGCCAGCGGTTTTAATATGGAAGTTGGGGAACAGCGTGTTGACCGAGTTAGATGTAATTTTGTAAAATCTTCCCCGCGATAATTACTGATGCATCGTACGTCTGCACTTTAAGATGTTATTATTCAGTAATTATATTAACATCATAGATAAGAATTGGTGTGCAACATACAATAAAACAGCAATTACAAGCATAAAATAGTACAGGGGTTGGCAGAACTAATAACATTTATATTAGTTCATACCTGCACCTTTGGCTTAAAACAAAAAAACACTATGTTTCTGAAAGAACAATGCCAAATGTTAAAAAAAATGAGAGCAATCAGAACAGTTTTTCACCTCTAATTATACATTTTTATGAGGCCGAAATCATTCGGGAAAGAGATCACTTCCCCCAACTTTGTTGTTAACAATTATTTTATCTGGTGAAAAGTGGCAGTTTTACTTAGGTTCGTGACGTCGGGAAATTATATGCATTGAGTGGGGAAATGAGCAATACCAGGCGATTCGAAGTTTTTCGGTCCTCACACACTGGTCAGAAATTATGTATCACGAGCGTACTGTATTTTTTTCTCTTATGAACTCTTTTTTTCTTGTCCCTTCACATGTCTTGTGACCTGAGATTGAGGGGAGCTTTCTCATGGGTATTTTCAGCATTTTAATTTTATTTGTATTTATTTTTATTCTTTATTTTTTTTTACCTCGACCTCGGGACTGTAGGGTGTCAGTAGCCCGTGACTCAAGTTTAATTGCGAGGCCCCGAGTTTATTGAATGTCGCACTTGATGAGACAATGGAGCTTCATGGTGTTGGTAACTTTTCTTCTGCCCCACTAGATGATGACACTTTATTTATACTCGTCACTATCAGTTAGATTATATCAGGTTAATCATCCGCTTGAGGTGAAAGTAATTAATAATTGAATGACATAAATTAGACAGTTATAGAAGAATTGACGTTTTCGTAATTCATATACTATCCTTCCCATCTTATCTATTCTTTTTTCGTCATTGTATTTTCTTACACAACCCTTCGTCTGAAAATATATCAGGCGTTATAATAGGAGACTCAGTTATTTGTAAGGTTCATAATATGCTGTTCATTTTTTTCTTTTTCTTTCTTTTTCAATTTAGAAACACTTACAGTATCTTTATTAATTTTTTTATTGAACCATTAAAAGTCTAAGGTGACTCCTGGCCGGGTTTTAAGGATTGTATAACATTTTAACCTTTAACTGAATGCCAGCAGCTTCTCCTTCTGTTTAATAAAACTATTTGGAGTCATTTATGGTACAAGTTAAAGAAAAACACATTCTTGCACGGTAAATTCCTCTAAAAGTGAAACAAAATTAACATTGCCCCATTCTGAATTGGCAACTGTTACAATAGGATATGAAAGTGTCTTAATATTTAGGTTTTATTATTATAACTTTTATAAATCTGTAGAATTGAAAATCATCATTAGCATGTATACTACTTAAGAGCGATTCCAACAAACATTATGTATCTTATTTTTTTTATTTTTTCTGTTTTCAGCGCCTCCAGAGTGTGAGAGTGAGGAGTTTGCGTGTGGGGAGTACATGTGGAACCACACGTATTGTATCCCCACACACCAGCACTGTGATAAGGTGGATGACTGCATAGATAAGTCAGATGAGGAGGGTTGCTGTAAGTATTTGTTTATTGCTTTTCTTTTGTATCGTTAGCTATTTGGATGAACAAACGTATGTCCAGTTTCCATTTGTTTATAATGTATTATTTACACTCGCCAGCACAAGGCCGTTCCAGCATAGGCCTATGATATACAGTTGACAGTATAAATTCGCTTCCATCCCCCATGTACTACTTCGTAATGCTAATTTGACCGGATAAAGTTACATTCTGAACCAGTTTCTATTCTAACAACATATATAATTAACCTTGTGAGAAATGTTTATTACTGGTACCTCTGTATTTCAATAGTGTTATTATGAAATCAATAAGCTCATACTTTCGCAGGTGGTAATGCAGCAAACTTATGCTGCCGACTGTACGTGTAATACAGTACAATATACTATAATAAATTATGTGAAATGTAGATTATGATATGTTCTTAACTCCCAGACTACGATATCTATCATACTGTTAACCTATCATTGTCTCTCAGACTATCGTACCTGCTTGGAGGAGGATCACAAGTGTGGCTCAGGGCTCTGCATACCACCCACCAAAAAATGTGATGGCTACTTTGATTGTCGGGATGAATCCGATGAGTCCGGGTGTAACATGACTTCATGTGCCAAAGACAAGTTCCGGTGTAACAACAAGTGCATAGAAAAGAGCCACAAGTGTGACCACAGAAATGACTGCGGGGACAGCTCGGATGAACAAGAATGCAGTAAGGATTTATTCTTTTGTAAATTGTGATGCTTTAGAGTTTCCTTACCCTCGTTTACAATTATTAATTTTAAATACCTGTAGGATGATAAAAGTTGCAATAAAATGTGCATTTATGCAGATATGGTAAGGCCATTTCAAATTACATGTCTCCAATTAAAAGTGCTGTAATCTTACATTCTTCAATAACCTTATTGTATCATCGTTGTTGTTTTTTTGTAGAAAACTAGAAATACTTTTTCTCATACCACTTTTAATGTTGTCATTGTGCCGTCAGACTTCCCTGCATGTCACGAGGACCAGTTCCGATGTGCCAATGCTCTGTGCATCCCCCGACGATGGCACTGTGATGGACATAAAGATTGTCCAGATGGATCTGATGAGGATAATTGCACAGCCATAGCTTGTCCAGACTCCAAGTTTCTCTGTCCCAAGGAACAACGTTGCATTGAAAAGTCTAAGTTATGTAACAATGAAAGGGATTGTGACGATGGATCTGATGAAACTACAGCTTGTTGTGAGTATTATAGCTGCCTACTCTTCTATTTTATTGTTTGTGGGTAGTTTTAAGGTTTGGGCAAAAAGTCAACAAACTACAAATGATAATTAACACTGTGCCATGTAACCAACCTGATGCCCCATTAGTCACAAAGAGAAATGGGCCTCTACCTCCTCCCGAGAGATCTGTTGGTGAGGCCAATTTACTCATGCCCCAAAGGAGATTCTTTCGTGTTATGTAAAATGCTGCAATGGTCAGACAGTTAATCCTAAGATGAGATACAGCTGGCCTAGGTGTGTTGTCCAATTGGGACAGGCCTAAACCCCTGAAATATCACCAGGAACCAATGTTAAGAAGAACAAAAGCGGTAAATTTACAGAGGTATTGAATTCACTATATTGTATAATTTAGTATCATTACCCAGTATTTTGGGCCATTCTAAAACACTTTTCATCTATGGTGTTTCGGAGATGTTACAAACTTAATTTTGAAATTAGTCTGACCTAACCTACTGTAGACCACAGCAGACTACTGGGACCTAACTTGGGCAAACTACCGGGACCTAACATGGGCAAACTAGCTGGATAGAACCAGTGTAAACTATCATAAAGTGACCGTGGCAAATTCCAGGGACCTAACCAGATGTGGTAACCATGCACAGCCCTAACCAAGAATGCAATACTTCTGTAATAATACCAAAATATCAGTACATAAATTCCTTGTATTTCCCAACTTTGGGATAATAATGCTTTCGTGGGCAAGGCTGTCTACCCCTACATATGGAATGATTGTACAGTATCAATATTGAAAGTTATCCTAAGTTACTTTTGCTGTTTGCAGAGTACAGTACTGGTATCTTAATCAGTACTGATGTCTTAATAATTGATTATCATGATAATCGAATATCTGAAAGATGTGATTTGATGAAAATGATCTTATTGAAGATTATGTTTTGGTTTCAGTGGCTGTATTGTGTCCCAGTCTTGGATGTGAGTATGCCTGTCGGGCATCACTGGTGGGAGGTCAGTGTTATTGTCCTCCAGGGAAGCAGGTTTCCAATGATACACGGACATGCATTGGTAAGTAGACGATATGCTTGTGTAAATATACATTGTACAGATAAGTTGTACAGATACCTCAAGATTAATTGTACAGTACAGTATATAAATATTTTACAGAAACCGTTACATTCATTTATTGTATCTAAGCCTCCATATCATTATCATTCCTTTTTACCTTTAACACCAGTCATTGTATCTGTTATTCAAGTACAGTAGTTCTGTGAATAACCATAGCCACAATGTTCTTATACCAAGCCCCTGTATTCTTATCAACTGTATTCTTAACCAAAGACATAAATTCCAAAATCCAAGTCACTGTTTTCTGAACTCAGGCCACTGCACATTTTTCTGTAAACAAATTCAGTATGTCTTTAACTCTATTCCCCCAGACAAAAATGAGTGCGAGGAGTGGGGCAACTGTGACCAGCACTGTGTCAACACTGATGGCTCCTATAAATGCATGTGTACAGTGGAGTTCCTGCTACAGGACGACACAAGGTGCTCTGCCATCACTAAGTCAGACAAACCCGGGATGACACTATACTTCACTCATCACTAAGTCAGACAAACCCGGGATGACACTATACTTCACTCATCACTAAGTCAGACAAACCCGGGATGACACTATACTTCACTCATCATGACAGGGTGCTCAAAGTAAGTTTCTTCACTAGTGCTTTATCAGCTACCAACTAACTTGTCAGAACCAATGTTTTGGAAAGTAATTACTATACTGTATTGTTTTCATCTTGGTTGTGTGTACAAACCATTTTTAGCAGGTTGTATGAAACTAAGAAATAACATTATTTCTATTCATTCCTCATTATTTCAAGTTCAACAAGTTCTATGAGTCAAAGCAAAGTTACATATATATTTCCTTATAGAATATTTAATTGCATGAATAGTACAGTACAATAATACAGTATACTGTTAAAGGTCAGAAGAAATGCACCTGCTGTATATTGTACACACTTCATCCAAAAGATGTTTGATGTTTAGATATTATGATTTATTTCCTCTCTCAGATGCCAGACATAGCTGGCAAAGAACCTGAAGTTGTGGTCAATGCCACTGCAGCTTCTGGATTGGATTATCACTATAAAAAGGATCTTCTCTATTGGTCTGATACAGAAACAAGGAAGGTGAGTGTTAGTTTTACTTTCAGGTTACTGTAAATATTATGTTAGTCTGTCAGTTCATCTAATAGTGTACAGTATCATAAATCACTGCTATGCATGTATCATTTCTGAAGTTTTCATAATTATACTGTACTTGCTGTTTCTTTCCAGGTTTACTCCCAAAAACTGCGAGGCACAGGGACTCCCTCCGAGACCATTACAGCCCTCACTTTGCCTGGATCACTGACTCCTGGGGCCCTGGCTGTGGACTGGGTGGGTGATAAAATTTACGTGGTGGACATCCTGGGGCAAAATATTGATGTGTTTGAGATCCTGGCTCCCTATCATGCAATTGTCCTTTCTAGCAACATCACTGAGCCTCAAGATATTGGCTTGGATCCCACCAAAGGGTTTGTAATGTTTTGCTATATCTGTCTGAATTTTTGCAGTCATGATGAATAATTCCTTACTACCCATGACAAACAACTAAGTTTATACCATTGTAGTTTTTTGTGTATAGGTTTAATATACGTGTATGTTTGGCACACTGCCCACCTCATAACAGTAGGTCTCGGCATTCATTAAAAACGATGTAATTAACATTTTAAGCCATCATACAGAAAGTACAACTTAAATAACTTAGTTTTTCTGTCTTGAATAAACAGATATTTTTGGCATTGATCGAGATTGTATGTTCGACCTGTTGCTTTTGGTATGGTTACATCTACTGTATTACCTTCCTGCCATTACAATTATTCAGATGTAACTACATTATTGAGGTATATGCAGATTAATAATTATGTAATACAGTACTGTAATGTAACAGTACCTGGTGTAGGAAGGAAATTACTGGTAATTATTTGAAGAAAATACACAGTATTAAAACAGGTTGTCTGATATTGTCTCACTTGCTCAAAACTACCTTGTTGATAGTAAAATTGGAATACTACTTACAATTATTTTAATAATGTTTCAGTGTGATGTTTGTGGCTGATACTGACCGTATCATTCGGGCCAACATGGATGGAACCAACTTGAAAGCCTTGGTGAAGGATGTCATATACAAAGCTTCAGGAATTGCTGTAGACATTATTAGCCAACGAATATTTTGGTGTGACTCACTTTTGGACTACATTGAAACTGTCACTTATGATGGAACAGGACGAACTGCAATTATAAGAGGTGAGTTTGAATATGCTGTTGTTCCCTAGTTTATGTTTGAAAAATTAGCTTTTCAATGTAAGCCATACTGACCACATGAAGTACATTTTTGTTATAGTGTACATTTGGTATATCATACAGGTACTGTGCCTTTTCTCCACAGGATCAACTGTTGTTCCTGCCCCCAACCGATTAACAATGTTTGAGAGTAAAATCTACTGGACTGACAGCACCCGACAAGGTGTGATTCGAGTGGACAAGTATGACGGGGCCTCTAGCATACATCATGTCTATAGGAACTCGGAGAAAGCTCAGGACCCAAAGGCAATAAAAGCTGTGCATAGCTTGATGCAGCCACCAGGGGCGTTGTGTGTCATATCCAATTTTTAATTTGATCTAGACAAAATTTCAAGTATTTGAGGTACAAATCACCATCCAAACATACACATATTTTACATTTAAATGAATTGATACCTTGTTTAAGGACACTTCCCCAATGACTGGCCAAGCTAGAAAAATAATGAAATATTTATCTCATTGGGCAAGTTAGGCTATTTATGTGGGGTCTGCAGATCCATTACATAAAGTTGTTCACTCCTTGCCCCAGGAGAACTCCCAGATGGATTTCAGTAGCATAGTATAATACTGTTTACTGTGTTCAAGAGAATTTTGGGGTAGAGATATAGCTGGCATGGAGATATTAAAGATTACATGGATGTATGTTCTCTAGGGTTGGCCTGATACACCTATTGTAGGAGACCTAAAGAAATGTATCCAGCATACAAGGTCTGGGAAAAGAATAGGAATCCAGAGAGTTCCTTGAGTCCCCTGATATGAACTCCACACAAATAGGATATCTTTATATAGTGATATTGGTGGGAGTGACTGACAACGGAGGCTGTAAACATTTATGCATCGTGACTCATGCTACAAATGGTCTGGGCTACCGCTGTGTATGTGAATTGAGTGAGGACATCATGGCTGTATATCTTAATGTAAAGATGGAAGGGAAGTATGAAAGGATCCTGTTGATTGTGTGTTATATGACTATACAGGGTCCAGGAGCAAGACAAGATAATGAAAGAAAATACAGGATAATAAGTAGGTTGATTGTGGAAAATAGACAAAGAGAGACTATTGTCATGGGTGATAGGAATGGACATATAGGAATTTTAGGAGAGGAAGTGAATGGAAATGGGGAACTTTTGTTAAATTTCAAGGAAGAATATAGTCTAGAGAACTTGAATGTGACAATAGGTGAGGGACGTGCAACATGGTCCAGGTTAGGGAGTGAATCTGTGATTGGTTATGTGCTAGTGAATGAAAGAGCCAGGAGGAGAGTACAGTATATGTGGATGGATGAAGAGAGAAGGATAGATTTGATGAGTGACCATAACATGATAGTATTAGAATATGAATGTGTGAGAAAGGCAGCCAAGAATGTAGTAAAAGGAGGGCAGAAATGGAGAATACGAGAAGCAAGATGGGATTTGTATAAGTGTGATTTGAGGAGTATGGAATAGACTATGGATGGATGAGTGGATGAACTGAATGATTCCCTGGTTAGGAAAGTGACAGAGGTGGGTGAGAAAAGGATAGGAAGGGTGAGGAATAGAAATAAAAGAAGTTTGATGAAGAGCTGATGGAATAAAGATAATGAGAATGTGAGGAAGAAGAGGAAAGAGAGTAATAGGAAATGTAGAAGACTGAGGAAAAATGTAGGTAATAGGGGAGTATGTAGTGAATATTTTGTTATATGCAGATGATGTGGTGATTATGAGAGAGACAGGTGAGAGAGACAGGTGAGAGAGACAGCTAGGTGAGGTTCTGTGGAGAATACTTGATGTAATTACAGAGTATGGGAATGATTTTAATGTCAAGTTTGGGAGTGATAAGATGGGGATGACCGGGATATAGGTAGAAAGTGGAGACTGGGTGGTAATGGGATTGAAAGGACACAATATATAGATACTTAGGAATAATTGTGGATGAGAAAGGGTGTGATAGGACAAAGACTGATAGGTTATCAAGAGCAAACCAGTGGGTAGGAAGACTAGGAAGTGTGTCAAGGTGTAGAGCTAATAAGTATGAAATAGTGTATGGTGTATGGAAAGGTAGGAAGTGTGTCAAGGTGTATGGAAAGGTATGGCTGTACCTGGACTAATGTATGGACTGGAGACTATGACATGGATGATGAATGACTTGAATAGACTGGAGGTAGTACAGAATAGGATAGGAACAACATTGAATAGACTGGAGGTAGTACAGAATAGGATAGGAACAACATTGAATAGACTGGAGGTAGTACAGAATAGGATAGGAACAACATTGAATTGACTGGCGGTAGTACAGAATAGGATATGAACAACATTGAATAGACTGGAGGTAGTACAGAATAGGATAGGAACAACATTGAATAGACTGGAGGTAGTACAGAATAGGATAGGAACAACAGCTTTAGGTACAAACAAGTATGTACAGTAGGTGTGGAAGCAATAAGAGGTGAGGCTGGATGGAGTACGTTTGAGGAGAGGATAGACAGTGAGAGAGTACCGTTGTAAAGGTGACACACACTCAGTCATCATCATCACTGGCAACACTGACGCCTCAGATCATCACTGGCAACACTGACGCCTGGGTTTGTTTACCTCTGTGAAGCTCAAAGCCTGGCAGGGGAATATTTTAGTATTTATTTGCATTTTAAGGGCATTTAAGGATATTTTAAGGGCTCAAGATTATATTAAGGGTTAGTTAAGGGTATACAGTTAATGGTGAAGGGACATAAATAAGGGTAAGTTGGTGAAATAAGGGAATTTTGAAGGGTTTAAATAAGGGTGGATAATAATGGCTGTGCTAAAATGTTACCATAAATATTAGAATGATTTTGTTTTATTATTTTTAAGGGTTCACTGTTATTTTAAGGGTATATAAATAAGGGCAAATTGGAGAAATAAGGGGATTTTATTGATAAAGGATTTAATTAACAAGAAATATATTAATTAACGTTAAATTTATTTATTTCAGAGGTGGGATTACAGAAGAAGGATTTACATACGAGGATTTACATACGAGGATTTACAAAAGGAGGATTACAATGACTACACCAAGGTATTTATGAAGAAGAATTATTATGGGTAAATTTACAGAAACCCTGGGTTCACTATATTGTATATATTAGTATCATTACCCACTATTTTGGACCATTCTAAGACACTTTTCATCTATGGTGTTTCTCTCGGAAATGCCTCGTTTTCGAGATATGCCCCGTTTACAAACATGATTTGGAAACTAGTCTTACCTGACCTAACCTAACCTAGACCACAGCAGACTACCGGGACCTAACCTGGGCAGACTACCGGGACCTAACCTGGGCAGACTACCGGGACCTAACCTGGGCAGACTACCGGGACCTAACCTGGGCAGACTACCGGGACCTAACCTGGGCAGACTACCGGGACCTAACCTGGGCAGACTACCGGGACCTAACCTGGGCAGACTACCGGGACCTAACCTGGGCAGACTACCGGACCTAACCTGGGCAGACTACCGGACCTAACCTGGGCAAACTACCGGACCTAACCTGGGCAAACTACCGGACCTAACCTGGGCAAACTACCGGGACCTAACCTGGGCAAACTACCGGACCTAACCTGGGCAAACTACCGGACCTAACCTGGGCAAACTACCGGGACCTAACCTGGGCAAACTACCGGACCTAACCTGGGCAAACTACCGGGACCTAACCTGGGCAAACTACCGGGACCTAACCTGGGCAAACTACCGGGTATAACCAGTGTAAACTATCATAAAATGACCTGGGCAAATTTCCAGGACCTAACCTAATGTGGTGATACTGCTCAAGCCTAGCCGAAAACCCAGTTATTCTGTAATAATACATTATGATCTATCTATCTATCTATCTATCTATCTATCTATCTATAGCTCTGACGCCTCGCTCCCTCCGGGAACTCCCCCCAAGGGTGTGGCCACGGCAGAAAAGTCTCCAGTCTTCCCTGTTCCAACACTCCCTCCTTACTTGGTCCAGCCCTCCCCTCCCCCTCACATTACTCTCCTTTACATACTCTTCCACTCTGTTCCAACACTCTCTCCTTACTCCCTACTCCCTCTCATGTTACTCTCCTTTACATACTCTTCCATTCTGTTCCAACACTCTCTCCTTACTCCCTCTCATGTTACTCTCCTTTACATACTCTTCCACTCTGTTCCAACACTCTCTCCTTACTCCCTACTCCCTCTCACGTTTCTCTCCTTTACATACTCTTCCACTCTGTTCTGCCATCTAACTGGTGGTCTGCCTCTCACACCACAGCCCACAACTTCACTTCCATACACCTTCTTTACAAACTCCTCACCTTACATACACCTTATTTACAAACTCTTCACCTTGCATTCTCTCTACATGTCCAAACCACCTCAATGTATTACATTTCACATTATTATTATTACTACCATTATTATTATTATTATAACTACTATTATTATTACTACTTCAACTACTTTTATGATTATTATTATCGGTAAATATTGAAAGAATTATAGTTATTGTGTATGGTGTTTCTACCTTTATTACCCATTTATTTACACCATTCTAAGACTTTTTTCATTTAAGTGATGAGTTCATTTGTAACATCCATTTTATTGTGCAAATTTAATGTTTTATCCATACATAAATAACCTAACCTATCCTAACTTAACCTAACCTAACCTAATCTAATCTAACCTAACCTAATCTAATCTAACCTAATCTTAACCATTGCAGACTACCAGGACCTAACCTGAGCAGACTACCAGGACCTAACCTGAGCAGACTATTGGAAGTTTTACAAGGTAAGTAAGACCTAAATCAAAGTTATTATTATTATTATTATAACATATATAAAACACCTAAATTTAGGAAAAAAATTACGTGTCAATAATGGTGCAATTTTTATTATTATTATTATTATTATTATTAATATGAAAATTATTATTATTATTATTATTAATATGAAAATTATTATTATTATTATTATTATGAAAATTATTATTATTATTATTATTATTATTATTATTATTATTATTATTATTATTATTATTATTACATATACCGTACCATAAAACACCCAAACTTTGGACATTTTTTACGTGTGTTTGTGAATAATTGTGTTAATAATGGTACAAGTTTGTAAAGGTGGTGTATGGAAGTGAAGTTGTGGTGTGTGGTGTGAGAGGCAGACCACCAGTTAGATGGCAGAACAGAGTGGAAGAGTATGTAAAGGAGAGTAACATGAGGGACAGAGTAGGGCTGGACCAAGTAAGGAGGGAGTGTTGGAACAGAGTGGAAGAGTATGTAAAGGAGAGTAACATGAGGGACAGAGTAGGGCTGGACCAAGTAAGGAGGGAGTGTTGGAACAGGGAAGACTGGAGACTTTTCTGCCGTGGCCATCCCCTTGGGGGAGTTCCTGGAGGGAGGGAGGCGTCACAGCTATAGATAGATAGATAGGTACAGTTGCCCAAGAAAAGATTGCAACCAAAATATGCTAGTGTGTGGCGATATCTAGCAGATGGTCCGTAGTAAACACTCGTAATTTATGAATGGATCACACGGAACCAACAAGCTTTGTATGGATGGATGTGATTGGCTGAAACATTATGTGCCGAAGCCAAATCATCGGCCCTGGTCTGCTCCGAATATTAACAGCATATGAATATATACTGATGATATTTATGAGGCCCATTTAATAAGTATTATAGATATACCAACATGGTTAGAATAACATTCAGTAATCAAGGCAGAATAATGTAGATAGATATTTGTAACGGTGTAGAGGAAATCAGTGGATCCCTCATCACATCGGATAATGATGTGAAGCATTACTTGAGACGCTCCGAAAACATTCTTATTATCTCATAATTCAAACTTATTTTTACATTTGATATTAAACACTATTGTAATAAAGTTAATATTATTTTTCTGTCACTCCAATATAAGATATCATATTAGAGCCTCACTGCACACTTTTCTATTATTAAAATATATATGTTAAGTTTCGTTAAGTAATGAAGAAATTCAGTGATAATAAACTGCACACTTTCAGAATATAATCTTTATTTATCAGTGAATACCTTTGATATAGGTCTAAGAATTTCTCGTTCTAGGTTGACTGAACAAGACTCTTATCACATGATATAACGGAAGCGGATGGGGACAGCTGGCCATTCTTTGATAATTTGTCTTGTGATTGGTCACCTCCAATAAGCGCGTCCCTCATTGGTCCATCATTCCTCTCCCCCCCCCCCCCGCCAAGCGTCCCCAACTCCCGGCTACATACAGCTACATACGTAAACAAACTGAGAGTATAGCCATGGCGGGAGCGAAATCGCCTTTTTAAAAATGTAATTACTGTAACAAGGACTTCACAAGAGGGACGCGCTTACTGGAGGTGCTGGCTGCACCAATCACAAGACAAATTATCAAAGAATGGCCAGCCGTCCCCATCCGCTTCCTGATATAACAGTATTCAGCCTTATATAATAGCACAGTGGTAAAGTCTGTGGCTGGAATTCCGTGGCCCAGCGTTGGATCCTTGCTCGGGACACTGTTAAAAATACCATTGATGCCAGAGGTTACCACCCCTGTGAGCAGGGGGTGGGGGGTTTGAGTCAGCTGTCTGAGGTCTTCCTGCTTAGTCAGCCATAGCCGAAGCTGACTCGGGTCTCAGGTGGGTGGAGAGGTCGCTGAGCCACACATTACAGGGATTATCCTTGTGATGTGTGCTATAATTGTGTTTCATACACACAGTGTGTGCTACACTCTGTCCCAGTGACTGCCACTCGCTGGCACCTTTAATAACCTTTTAATAACAGTACGAGACATACTATAAATGTTTAAATATAGAATAAGGTTAAATACCGAAATATCCCTGCTGCTCTACTTTATCTTATTGTTATCAAGGTTTATATTACTTATTCTTTTTTGAGGCTACAATCCCTTTCATAAAATACTTTAGTTGTAATAATAGGAGAATAATACTGATCGCCTGAGGCACTGACAGGCATATCATTATATTCCTCACCAATGTGATAAGGAGGTGGAATATTGCAGCCATGTGAAGATGCATGTCAACCATGGTTGTTTATCCCTGAGAGTTGCCATGTTCAATTATATCAAGTTCGTCACAACAGATCTCCAATATCATACCATATAATTAATAAATCTAATAAAATATAAATGTCCCGAGTGTTTTATTAACTAACCTTTCACATTTGAATCATTTGCTAAGGAGGTGGAAGATTTCCACTTCGATGGATACTAATACGAATTAAATAATTTACCTCGAGACAGAATCTTCTGCTCCGATGTTCGAAATGAATCAAAACAAACCCCTGAACACTTTCTTCTATGCTAAAGTAATACCATACATTATTCTGCCTTGATTACTGAATGTTATTCTAACCATGTTGGTATATCTATAATACTTATTAAATGGGCCTCATAAATATCATCAGTATATATTCATATGCTGTTAATATTCGGAGCAGACCAGGGCCGATGATTTGGCTTCGGCACTTAATGTTTCAGCCAATCACATCCATCCATACAAAGCTTGTTGGTTCCGTGTGATCCATTCATAAATTACGAGTGTTTACTACGGACCATCTGCTAGATATCGCCACACACTAGCATATTTTGGTTGCGATCTTTTCTTGGGCAACTGTACAGTGTGAACCAGGCCTCACACCTATAGATAGATAGATAGGTACAGTGTGAACCAGGCCTCACACCTATAGATAGATAGATAGGTACAGTGTGAACCAGGCCTCACACCTATAGATAGATAGATAGGTACAGTGTGAACCAGGCCTCACACCTATAGATAGATAGATAGGTACAGTGTGAACCAGGCCTCACACCTATAGATAGATAGATAGGTACAGTGTGAACCAGGCCTCACACCTATAGATAGATAGATAGGTACAGTGTGAACCAGGCCTCACACCTATAGATAGATAGATAGGTACAGTGTGAACCAGGCCTCACACCTATAGATAGATAGATAGGTACAGTGTGAACCAGGCCTCACACCTATAGATAGATAGATAGGTACAGTGTGAACCAGGGGCCGGATACTCAAAACGGGTTGTAACTTCCGACGTCGGATCTCATTTGGGACGTCGGATCTCACTTACGACGTCTGATCTTACGAACAATTTAGGATGTTGTATTTCGTGTCGTAAGACAAGATACTCAAAACAAATTTCCGACGTCCTAATCGGTTCGTAACTACTTAGGACTGTCTTTTCCTCTAGGACATCGGAAAATCTTCAGCCAATCAGGTGGCGTCTTTCATGTGGATCCAGCCAATGAAAAGCAAGGAATGCCACAGTGCCAATATGGACCCCATCAGCTGTGTTGTGTAAACATAAAGTGATGCTGGGACGTGAGAAGCGTGTGATGCAGTGACAACAGTATTATCTCTCTCTTATCGCCTACAGAGAGACTGTCAACAGCAGTAGTAACGTCGCAATAACCAAGGAAAGGAGTGAAATGAGAGTGACAGGTAAGTTTTTAGTAACATCATTGACTATTGACGTTCATAATAACCATTAAATATTAGTTTTTCTATGATATTTATGTACTATATTGCCATTGTGCAGTAGATTGTTTCTTCCATTGTTACTAGTAGGCCTATATAACGGGTTGCCACAATTAAGTCCCAGCTGTAGTCTGCTGTGGTTCTGAGGTTTGGTTAGAGCAGGTTAATTACCAAAATTTGACTTGGGGAAAAACATATTAGAGAACTGCATTAGCTTAAATATTTGTTGTTGTTCTTGCATTATACATTTAAGTGTGCATCAAAATATTTGTTAACTCATCCTAAATACATTAGGTTAGGTTAGGTATGTAATTAAAGAAATGTTGGGGTACAATATGTATGCTATTCTAAGTGATCATTAAATACTGTATGATGTAGGATAGTTTTAGGAATTCCATCAACTAATGTAATGTATTGAGAAAGATTGGCAGAATTATACTTCACAATACAGAAAGAAATTAAGCATTCAAGAAGCCCAATACAGTATACTGTACTGTACTAAAGTTTGATTACTTAAAGCAATGCTGCAATGATACTACTGTTCATCTTAGCTATGACTGTAATTTAATGGCTTTTACAGGTGGTGGAATACCTGACACAAAGGACTGGAAGCCTACAGAGGAGGCACTACTTGCTCTCAACGAGACAGAGGCTATTGAGGGGCACTCTGGCCCTTTCGAAAGCAAGGACGTCATTGCTGGTAAATTTGACTAATTTTTACGGAGTGCACATTGAGACAATGTTCTCTCACAAAAGATAATGGAAGAACTGTGTAGGGGATTGTCATGCCTTTCTCAGTGACTTTGTATTGTTAGGCCTGTACATTTAATTAAGGTCTAAAATAACTTATAGAGTGCAGGGGAATGCAAGGCCCCAATTCTGTACTATATTTGTGTCTTTTATACATACAGTATTATGGTTATTATGTGTTGTCTGTTACTACAAAAGCTCAGAGTAAACATGTTGCATTAGTACTGGATATACTGTTGTGTAACACTGCACACATTATTGTTACAGATGAGCCTCTGCCATCGACCTCTGCTGGTAGTGTTGCCAGACCCATACCGTTGACAAGGACACATGATGAGCATGCACCACTACCCAGTAAGTAGATGCATAATTGGTCATGAAGATGTTGCTGAGCTTAGCTGATGTTCATTATATAATCTTCAGTAGGTTGACGAGATGCAATACATACTGTACTGTATTGAAGATGTTGTTCACTAGTGGTTCTCAAATCTTTTTTCAGCAGATGTTAGGCCAAGTGTGATTATATTTATATATGTTGGGTGACAGTGAAATGTATGTACAGTTTTACCAAAGAAACTGCAATGCAGACAGGAAACTTTGAGGAAGAAGTACTAAGCAAAAAGAAACTTAAAGGAAAAAGGCGGCCCCATGTTTATTGCTCCCACTATGCATCACAGTTCCTTTTTCATTGTAACCATATTACATAAACACAGCACTTCTTATTGTTACAGATTTTGGTGGCAGGAGTAGATGACCCAACACGCCACTTTACAATGTCTGTAGAACATATTGACTTTGAGAGTTCAGGCCTGTTAGAAAATATTCAAAGTCACGAACCATCAGAAAACATTACCATTCCCCAGACAGTGACTTTTGACCATGCCTACTGTAGATCACCACCTCCAGCATCAAGTATGAGGGCAAGTAGATCTGAGAGTCATGACACCAGTAGCCGTGTTCACAGCAGCCGTGCCAGTCCACAGCCCTGTATCAGTGACCAGATGCTGGCAGTACAGGGAGAAATTCTGCAAGTGTTGAGAGGCAGCCTCCCAAGAATTGCCTCTGCACTTGAGGAACTTACAGAGTTAGCCAAACAATGTGATACTGTGCCAAACTAATTAGGTTATTTAACAGTGTGCTGCTTCTGTACAATAAGCAGTTGAATGCAATACAGAATTATATTTTCACAAAGTCTTTATTACTGGTAATATGTTATCGAGTGTTATTGTAGCTGTACAGTGATTATGCTAACAGAACTCTCACTAACTTTAATTTTGTTTTCAAATGTGATTATATTTTAGGTGTGTCATGCTGTGATAGTATTTTAATACTGTACTGCTTTTGAACAATAAACAATTGAATGTAATCTGTAGAATTATATTTTCACAAACACTTTATCACGGTTAAAATGTAGTTTTGAGTGATATTGGGATAAGTAGGAGATGTAGTAATTAACAACAATGTATTTATTTAAATTTACCAAGTTTATTTCATGTAAAGAAATTATCTACAATATCGAGCCCGAAGACGACTGTTATTCCAGATGAAGGAGTCGTGGGTACTGCCAGGGTATCTCATACTATAATGCTAAATTATTTTCTCACTGGTGCAAACACACTGCACATTCAGGGAGTGATAGCCTTTCCTATTAATATATACTTGTGAATTTATATTTGTAGCCTTGATAGGTATATGGCTCAATGGCTCCAATCACTCAGGGAAAACCATTCTCTGCATGGAATCCTCTGCAGGCTCTGCCAATTTCCACAATACCTGAGGGCATCTTTATTTCTACTCTTGCCTTCTCAGCCAACAAATGTACTACAGCAGATTTCACCACTCTACTCACACTTGCTTGAGTCACTCCAGCAGAATCTCCAATCACACTTTGAAAGGTTCCACTAGTTAGCTAATACTCGTAGAGTTACTAACACTTGGGTGTGTGTTGGTATACCATGAGATCTCCTCTTTTGTCGACGAACATATGGGTCAATTGGCAAGTTCCTGGCACAATTTTAATTAAGATTTCTTGATGAGGAAAACTATAATAGCGAAGTAAGTGTTCTTCACTAACATGTAGAGGGTTCAATGGATCCCTATACACTCTTTCCCTCCGTAGGCGACGCCTATTCTCATATGCAAACCACTAAGTTCCATCACATTTGTAAATTAGCGCTCGGTGTTCAGTTCATTCAGCTCTCCCACAACAACAAACAACAAGACGTGACGTGGGTGATGGTGTTTTGCCAACACAGCAACGGGGACTCGGGGAGAACCACAGGAAAATTGACAAAAATATATACGTTTTCTATGTGTTTCGGGTCTTAACTCACTTGTGACAGGGTCGCGCGGATCGTAAATCTACGTGTCTTAAGACCTCACAAGATGGCTGCCCACAGTGCCGAAATTGTTTTGAGTATAAGGTCTTAATGTTTTGAGTATGTGGACCTAACTCGCCTGGGGAAGTTACGACGTCCCAAATGAGATACGACGTCGTAAATTTCTTTGAGAATCCGGCCCCAAGTAACCTAAAACCCAGTCAGCAGTGTACGGAAGTAATTAAGAAAGCAAATAAAACTATCGGCTTTATTGGCAGAGCATTCGAGTATAAGTCCAAAGATACAATCCTCACAATATATATTTCCTTGGTCCGTCCCCTTATGGAATATTGTGTCCAAGCCTGGTGCCCGTACTACCAGAAAGATATAGTAAAATTGGAACGAGTCCAACGTAGAGTTACTAAAAGGATACCAAGTCTAAGAAACAAAACGTATGAGCAGCAGCTAAATGAATTGAATCTATTCCCATTAGCACAACGTAGATTGAGAGGCAACTTAATCCAGGTATTCAAAATAATCAAAGGCATAGACAATATGGACTGCAACAAATATTTCAATATCGATCAAGCAAACTACACGAGAGGAAACGGCTGTAAAATCATAAGTAAATCTTTTAATTCGTCAACTTATGGAATGGGCTTCCGCGTAGCGTAATAGACTGTAATACCGTAGACAGCTTCAAACGTTGCTTAGATAAACACCTTGCGTCTAATCCCCGACTTTCGATGTTTACTAATGAATAATTTTTGCCCAAGTTAGCCAAATTTCAACTACTTTCTATCTTTTTAATAAAATTTCCTTGGAGTATTTTCTGCCAACCCCACAAAGTTCTAACTCCTGACTTAATTTCCTGTACGGCACATACCGGAGGGAGTGGAGGGTGGGGAAAGAGCCTTCTATTTTGCTATCCTTATCTACATCTATCACTGGGAAGAAATTCATTCTCCACCAGTAACCTTCTATTCAGATCACCCAGTGTGTACCGTAAGGTCTGTTGTGGTCTGTGATTCTATGTAACTCTTTCTTCTAAACAGCACTAAATTGTTGGTAAATTGAAAAGTTTCTAATTCCTTCAAACAATGCCATGAAACAGATTCCCTTATTAGAACCGTTGGGGGAGTCTGTTCTCTGGTATAGTTAGGAGAAATCCGTAGCCTTCTATTTTAGTATAATTTTACCAACAAGATAATTTCCCCTTAAATAACTACATACTGAAACTCATCTTTGTTAAACTCCAGGTCACACTATATACTGAAACCTATCTGTCACGAGTCGAGTATTGTGTTATGAAAATCTTTTAATTTGCGTTGGTGTGTGTCCACCAGCTACCAGCTGATTTGAGTGTAGCTGCAGCTACCAACCGATTCACTCGTTCATACTCCTAAGTCCTAACATATATGCCAAGTATATTAATTCATTGATCCTTCAAATCTGACATGTTTATCATATACATCTATATATCTAAATGAAGAGACTGTTTGTCTGTCATGCTATACAAATTGTCATGTGACCACCTATAGTGCCAGAAATTCACACACGGAAAGTGTGTGACAGTGAGGGGGGACAGAGGATATTTTCTTCACAAAAAACGCCCCAATAATTAATTAATCACACATACTTCACTTTTATCGTACGCCTGGCAACCCACTCGGTTTGTTTACATTCCACACTTCCGTGCGTTGCATGGGCTTATGGTCTAGTTACATACTAATAGGCAGATGTTTGCTAGTGATGTAATTTTAGCCAGGAAATAGGAATTTAGGAGAGGCAGGATTTCGAACTCTGTGACGTCACATGTTTACATATTTGACTTTCTGAACCAATCACGCTCTTGCATCGCATCAAAGTAATAACCAATGGCGACGCGGGGATTATTTAAACCTACGACCGAGGTTATAATAATTATAAGCTTGGAAGCGCTTGCCTCTTTCTCATTTGACGCTTGGTTCTGCTACTGTAGGATACTTGCTCTGACTCAGACACTCGTCACTCTCATCCTTCACCGACGGGAATACTGTACATAATCACGTGGTCGAGGTTCACGGTACTTTACCTGAATACTCTCAGAAACACTGTTGATTACTCAGCTGGTAAATTCTGCTGACTGACAAGATAATCGAGTGATTAAGAGCGTCTTAGCAAACAGCTGCCTTATTTCAGCCGGCTGGCCAGAGATTTAATTCTCCCAAGTGTACACAACGATCTTGGAAGTTAAATATAAGTGATAAGTGTATGCAAGTGTTATTTTTTATTTTTCATTAATGATTAAGCTAATGTATTTGTGTAGGAGGTCCGGAAACAGCACCAAAAGATAAGTGAAGTGTTAGCTTTGCCTTATTTCTTTATAATTTAACGTAAGGTTCGGAGGCCATAGAAAAGGTCTAAAACAGTACCTAAATAAAGTGTTACCTTTGACTTTTGCTATAGTGTAACGTATGGTTACTAGGCTGTAAAACAGGCCGAGAATACGGTGCTCTGCATTATTATAATTAAATAAGTGTGTTTGTGAATCTGTATTAGAAATAAATGCACTATATAGAAAAGAAAGTGCCGTAATTCAACCCAGTAGTACATTAGCTAGCTGCCGAGTAGAATTTATTGTGTCTGGCTAATGTGTGCGTGTGTATTTATATTGACTTCATCATTGTTGGTCTTTCCTTTTTTTTTACAATATTTAGTAGAGTAACGTAAGCAGACTTTGTGTGCCCTTAAGAAATAAATACTACTATTAATGATGCATATATACATGGGAACCCATTGACTTTAAGTAATATGTGAATATAAGAGGGATTTACGAGACGGTGCATAGCTTAGTTGACAAACCATCAAGTCTCTATCATAATAATTGCTGGTTACGTTAATTTCACAAATTTGGCTCAACATGGGACCATTATTAATTAATTTCTCCCTCATATTTTATAACACCATCTTTGTTAAACTCCAGGACACTTACTAAAATGTCGTTAATGTAGGGTGAGCAAGTACTACTCAGTCTGGCAAACATATTGCCTTCTCCCATAACTCTTGATCTGTACTTGGTGGAGAAGAGTTCAGTGGAGTAATACCAGATGATACCAAACGCTGAAGTGATGGCTGTTTTACCACTCAGGGACAACACCATCTTGGCCCATGAAGGAACTGTGTGGGTTGGAAGTGCTCACGGAATTAGTTAGGAATAATAATAATAGTAAGTGCACATAGAATTACTTTAAAAAAATCAGTTGATGCACACGAAAGTATTAAAAATTCATCAAAGGAAAAATTATTGTTTTGGTCCTCTATGTTATGATATGGGCTAGTTAGGAATAAGGAAGCTCCCCAAATTTGAAGCAAATGGTTTGATAATGATTCGAGGGGTATGGTACAGTGTTGGTAAATCTGGAGCAACTGATTCCTCCCAAACTATTCCAAGCAACAGATCACCTTTATTTTTGTGTATCCGGTCCTTTTTCCTGGCATACTTTGGAGGAATTAAAGCGCTCTTATGTACCCAAAATATACTATCCCATTAACCCCTTGGCTTCATGAGCGGGATATCTCTCTTGCTTGGGAGCTTCGAGGGGCTAGTACCAATTTCGTACCAAAACCACAGAGTTCGGCAGGATTTCTTTCTTTCGGGCTATAGCCAGCAATGCCACACTGCTACAGCATGCGTCACTCAGATGCTAAACTATTAATTGTAGTGACTTAATTAGCCCACAGAGTGGACTGCGACTAGGCCTTGAGGCAATTTTTCCGCTGTGTCCGATTCTGTGCCCCCCTTCATCATATCACCTGTTACTACCACTCTATGAGTGCAACCTCCACGTTCCCTTCGCATTTTTGCAATTTTATCAGACTCATCAATATAAAAGAAACTGAACTGCATATAACTTTGACACAATATGATAGTGACGAGCTTTGCACTCAATCCGACAAGAGTTGTGTGAGAAAGTGATGACAGAGGCTGTAGCCAGCCATCGCCTGAGAACCACACAGCTCTCTCTGTGAAAGTGACACCTTTTCATCTCCTACTATCCCCATATCCAAGAGTCGTAGTGAGATGGGGTTGATCTTATTGGAAAGAGGATGAGTTAATGGTGAGTATAAAATGAAAATTATGTTACTAGGATTTGTAGTTTATGAGTAGGAATGAAGTGAAATAGAGCTATTTTATCAATCTCCCGGACACAGGTGATGGGGCAGGCCAGTCAGAGCTCTCCCGGAATTTAGGGGTTAAAAGAATATGTTACTTTTTCAATAGAGATACCAGCACTGACCTTCCTCTAGTAGCATTATGAGGGCAGTGAGGACGGAGATGGAGATGCTGCAGGTGAGGTAAAGACACACCAATGTTTTCTTCCTCCCTAGAGTGTGGAGGCGAGCCTATTGAATAGGTAGGAAGGGATCTCCAGCAAACCGCATAGGAAAGTGTACATATAGAGGTTGGTACTGAAAAAAAAATGAAAAGCATAAGTGAGTTGATTAAGGGGAGGTTCTCTTGTTGGTGAATTGGAAAGTCTTTGATTTCTCCAAACTATACCACGAAACAGGTCCTCTATTATCATCATTACTGTAATTGAAGGCGTTTGTTTTCTGGTTTACTTGGGAGGTATCAGTGAATGGATGGATAGGAAGATGGATATGGTTGTTCTGCCGAAGAAGGAATGGGTGAATTAATGGATAGATGAATGGTTGATTGATGGATAGTGTTATTTAATCAGTCTACGGTAGATACCTGAGGTTATATGAGTTGAGACTAACGCCGTAGTAGATCATAGAAGTGGCTCCCCAGAGGAAGAACACACTGCAGGCTTTCCGTCTCACCTCAGGAGTGATCAACAACAGGAATGCCTTCCTTACCACAGCCACTAACACGCTCCTCAATGATCGGGTCTCCTCAGGCTCCTTCTCAATCATTCCTGAACGCTCCTGGTGAACGGGAGGATGGGGTGAAAGTGTAAAATTTATACATATTTCAGGTCATGGTAATCACAGAATATTGTACTAAAGGGGAGATTCTCTTGTTGGTAAACTGGAAGGCTACTAATTACTCCTAAACTATACCAGAAAACAGGCACCCCACAGTGGTACCAATTGGTGATTTGTTTCGTGGCACAGTTTGGAGTAATCAGAGACCTTCAAAATCACCAACAAATTAATGTAGCTTTATTTTTGGTGATGGTAACCACAGCACAGTCTTACATTTCGTCTGATGATATTCATGGTGGTCAAAATCACGTGGTCGTCTGGTAAGGTAGTTTTGTTGACAGAGGCAGCCTTCTTCAGTATCTCCAGGGCCCTGTTGTAGTGGCCGTGGAGGATCAGCCAACGAGGAGACTCTGGCAATATCCTGGATACAAAGGTAGTCAGAAATGGTAGTAGGTTTTTAATCAACCACAACAGATTTTCGACTATAAACAATCTATAATCATCAAAAATACCCCATTTTTCCTTCTTTTTTTCATACAAACCAAAACAGATTAATTTCGTTGTATGTAAGATTATGACACCACTTAAGGGAACACAAGCCATACTAACCAAATGAAGATAATGTTATAGAGAAAAGGGAGGGTGAAGGCAGCCTGTAGCCATCGCCAGGGCCTCACCACGTAGGCTATGATGGGAACCAAAATGAAACTGAGGCTCCAAGACATATAGTACAGGGGACCAACCACTGATCGCTGGGATGGTGAACACACCTCCATGGCTGAGAGAGAGGTAAATTATGGATAAGGAGAGGGAGTAGGAGTTAGGTGGGTATGATATTATAATTATTATTATTTTATATGAGAATAAACTCACCAATTATGAGACAGCCAATATAGAATCCATTGTCAAAGGCGTGAACGATAAATTGAAAAAAAATGTAAGTTTGTACGTTGGGAGCCACGATGGTGATGAAGGCGCCGATGAGGGTCATCAACACAGAAATGACCACACATTTCCTCCGTCCCAGTCTGGTGATGAGAGAAAGAGTTTATATTTACCGTACTGTACATAAGGAATATACTCATTTCCACTTTACCTTTTAACCATAAGTGACGACAGAAGTCGACACAACTATCAAGTGTGGACCAGACAGTCTGGGGAACAACAACAACAACAACAATTGTGGAGGACCGCGGGTGACGACATAAGTCGACAGCGCAGGTTTTAAATATGCTCGTCCCATAACATAGTTTTCACAGGTGACAACACTGACAGAGTTGTAACCCAACTCCAGCCACTGGCAGCCAGCCAGTGGTTTACATGCTATTAGCCGTCAAATGTTGTTTACATAATGACCGCGAGTGCAGGAGAAAGGACTGGACTGCAGAGCTGCCACGGTAAATAAGGCCCATGCCTAAGTAGTTAAGGGGGTGAAGTGTAATATAGTGTTGGTGGTAAATATGGAACAATGAATTTTCTTCCAAATTATTTCAAGCAACAGCACACCATTACATTTGCTATCCCAATTCTGTTTACTGATAAAATTTGAATGATAAAATGAAGTGTTCCAATATACTACCAAATATATACTTTTCCCTTATTCGATTATACGAATCGTGTAATTGGCAATAATTTATTTTTGGCTATACATATTCGTTCAAACTATATGAGGAAACAAACTTCTTCAGTGTACTCTCTCTCTCTCTCTCTCTCTCTCTCTCTCTCTCACCGATATATAAACAGATTCTCTTACGCTTCAAAGAGGTATCCAAAGACGAAACATCCAATCAGTGACCCTGCGTGGCTGACGGACTGAGTTGTGGAGAACAAGGGTCGTCTCTCACACGTCAGGTCCCACTGTTACAATAAGGGTGGGTCATCTTGGGTCACGGGTGGTGGTGATATGTACAGTACAGTATAGTGTTTGGTACAGGTGTGTTGTATGTTGGTACAGGTGTGTTGTGTGTTGGTACAGGTGTGTTGTGTGTTGGTACAGGTGTGTTGTGTTGGTACAGGTGTGTGGAATAATTGTTTCTGGCCGAGTCCACTGTGGTTTGTTTTGATTTACAAAAAACATAACAAAAGAAACTGTACTGTGTAAATGATTCATAAGTTAATTATTTGATGATCTTGGTAACTCCACTATGAAATCATCGTAATAATGGAATTACCTGACATATTTTGTGGATATGGATACTGAGTTTGTTAGCTATAATTAAGACTGACAAGTGTGGTTATGGAGGATCATAACAAACCAAAGCCACTGTGGAATCGGCCTTTACAGGCATTGTCTTTACAGGTACAACATAAAACAAAATTATTTCATAAAATAAAAAAAACTTGCTGAGTACAACGAACATTAATTAACGAGATTCATTTAAAGGTAAATATGTGGACTACTGATTCCTCTAAACCAGTGGTTCCCAAACTTTGTCTGGTCATTACCCACTTTTCATACATGATCCTTGTCTATGCCCCCCCCCCACACACAACCATAACCCGTTAACTGAAAAATATGAACATCCTTGCTGATACGTAAGATTCAAGACCAGGTTATCATACAGAATACACAGCTTAGGAAGCCTTAGATTAGAATTATGTTGAGTTAAAATTATTTTGCTTCCCTAATACATCCCCATGTCTTGTTTTATGTCAAGAACACAGAATCATATTAAAAAGGACGTATTACTCATGTGTCTGGCAGCAAGGCATTGCACAAACCTGTACTGAACATGAAAGTTCCCTCCACTGGCTACCTACCCGCTAAATTCCTTTGGTTTTATTTATGCATAGCCTCAGATTATGGCCCCCTACATTCTTCTATATGGCCCCCCAGGGGGCCATGGCCCCCCAAGGGGCCATGGCCCCCAGTTTGGGAACCACTGCGAGCCTAGTGCAATGCGAGACTCCTCTCCCAACAGCACTGACACTCCAATTGCTGTTAGAACAAGTTGTAGTGGGACTACTACACCAGCTGTAGTACCTGATTTAAACTATAGAGACCTGGGAATCCTGGTTGACAATACCCTAAAGTTTCATGCTCATATAAGAACAACAGTTAACAAAGCTGCAGGATTAGGTAATAATCTACTCAGATCTACTCTTTGTCGCTCCAGTGACTTCATGGTAACTATCTTTAAGTCACATATAAGATCTATATTGGAGTTTAGATCAACATTCTGGAACACTGGTTACTTGGGTGACCTGCGGTTGTTGGAGTCAGTACAGCGTCGTTGAACTAAACACATCGACGGCCTAGCAGACCTATCATATACCAATCACCTCAAGGCTCTGAACCAGTGTACTCTGTACAGGGCAGACTCTTGAGAGCTGATCTTATTAAATGTTGGAAGATTTTTCACAAACCATGGGAAATTTCTCCATCTGATGGCTGATAGTGCTTCACCATGAAGGGTCCAAGGAGTTTATGTACAGCCATGGCTGATAGTGCTTGACCAGAGTCCAAGGAGTGTTGGAGAGCAACTGAACTGAGTTCGAAAATGTGAGTCTTCTAATGGTTTGTAGAATTCCCTTGATGGAACTGTGTTCAGTTACTCTCCAACACTCCTTGTACCTTGTCAGCTGGTGAACCACTATCAGTCATGGCTGTTTACGTGACACACACACACAGGCTGTAGTACTGTAGTAGTGCTATGGCTAACAAGGAACTGTGTGTGTGTGTGTGTGTGTGTGTGTGTGTGTTACGTGACACAGGCTGTAGTACTGTAGTAGTGAAGAGAAACCTTGTACCAGAGAACTGCTTTACAGGTGAGACTTGCCTTATTTATTAGAGTAATAAACGGACAGGAAGTTAGTTATCCTCTTGTCCAACCTTATCCTCACCACACACACACACACACACACACACAGCCAACCATCCATACACCAAACCACCTAACACCTTATACCTCACCACACAGCCGCCGCTGCCACCCCCACCGCCGCCGCCGACCCCGCCGCTGCCGCCGCCGCCGCCCCCACCGCTATATAACTTATTTTTTTTAATTAATAAATTTTATTTTTTAATTTCTTAATAATTATTTTATTTATTTTCATTTTTAATATATATATTTTTTATTAATTATTATCGTCGTCGTCGTCGCCGCCGCCATCGCTGCCCCCGCCGCCGCCGCCGCCGCCGCCACGCCGCCGCCACTAATAAACTATTTTTTTTGTTTTATTAATATTTTTTTTTTTTTTTTTTTTAATATTTTTTTTTTTTTTTTTTTTTTATTAATTATTATCGTCGTCGCCGCCCCCACCGCCGCCGCCCCCGCTACTGCCGCCCCCGCCCCAGCCGCCGCCGCCGCTAATTAACTATTTTTATTTTTTAATTAGTAATTTTTATTTTTTTTTTTTTTTTTAATAATTATTATTATTATTATTTTATTTTTTTATTTTTTTTTTTTTACTAATTATTATCGTCGTCGCCGCCGCCGCCACCCCCGCCGCCGCCACCCCCGCCGCCGCCACCCCCAAAGCCGCCGCCGCCACCGCCTCCACCGCCGCCGCCGCCCCCGCCACCGCCGCTAATTAACTAAAAAAATATTAATTAATATTTTTTTTTATTTATTTTTTTTTTTTTTGTATTAATTATTGTCGTCGTCGTAGTCGCCGCTGCCAACTCCGCCGCCGCCGCCGCCTCTTCCGCCGCACCCGCCGCCGCACCCGCCGTCGCCGCCGCACCCGCCGCCGCACCCGCCGCCGCCGCCGCCGCCGCCACGCCGCCGCCACTAATAAACTATTTTTTTTGTTTTATTAATATTTTTTTTTTTTTTTTAATATTTTTTTTTTTTTTTTTTTTTTTTTTATTAATTATTATCGTCATCGCCGCCGCCGCCCCCGCCACTGCCGCCCCCGCCCCCGCCGCCGCCACCCCCGCCGCCGCCACCCCCAAAGCCGCCGCCGCCACCGCCTCCACCGCCGCCGCCGCCCCCGCCACCGCCGCTAATTAACTAAAAAAATATTAATTAATATTTTTTTTTATTTTTTTTTTTTTTTTTTGTATTAATTATTGTCGTCGTCGTAGTCGCCGCTGCCAACTCCGCCGCCGCCGCCGCCTCTTCCGCCGCACCCGCCGCCGCACCCGCCGTCGCCGCCGCACCCGCCGCCGCACCCGCCGCCGCCGCCGCCGCCGCCACGCCGCCGCCACTAATAAACTATTTTTTTTGTTTTATTAATATTTTTTTTTTTTTTTTTTTTTTAATATTTTTTTTTTTTTTTTTTTTTTTTTTTATTAATTATTATCGTCGTCGCCACTGCCGCCCCCGCCCCCGCCGCCGCCGCCGCTAATTAACTATTTTTATTTTTTGTTTTTTTTAATAATTATTTTTTTTTTTTTTTTTTTTTTTTTTTTTTTTTTTTTTTACTAATTATTATCGTCGTCGCCGCCGCCGCCACCCTCGCCGCCGCCACCCCCAAAGCCGCCGCCGCCACCGCCTCCACCGCCGCCGCCTCCGCCGCAGCCGCCGCTAATTAATTATATATTTTTTAAATAAATATATATATATATTTTTTTAAATAATTATTATTATTTTTTTTTAATATATATTTTTTTGTTTTAATTATTATCGTCGTCGTCGTCGTCGTAGTCACCTCCGCCGCCGCCGCCACTGCTACCGCCTCCGCCGCCGCCGCCGCCGCAGCCGCTGCCACCGCCGCCGCCGCCGCCGCCGCTAATAAACTATTTTTTTTTGTTTTATTAATATTTTTTTTTTTTTTTAAATTTTTTTTTTTTTTTTTTTTTTTTTTTTTAATATTTATTTTTTGTTTATTAATTATTGTCGTCGTCGCCGCTGCCACCGCCGCCGCCGCCGCTGTCACCGCCGCCGCCGCCGCTGCTGCCGCTACCGCTAATTAACTAAAAAAAAAATATTAATAATTTTTATTTTCTATTTTTTTTAATAATTATTTTTCTTATTATTTTTTTATATATATTTTTTGTTTATTAATTATTATCGTCGTCGCCGCTGCCGCCCCCGCCGCCGCCGCCCCCGCTGCCGCCGCCCCCGCCACCGCCGCTAATTAACTAAAAAAATATTAATTAATATTTTTTTTTTTTTTTTTTTTTTGTATTAATTATTGTCGTCGTCGTAGTCGCCGCTGCCAACTCCGCCGCCGCCGCCGCCTCTTCCGCCGCACCCGCCGCCGCACCCGCCGTCGCCGCCGCACCCGCCGCCGCACCCGCCGCCGCCGCCGCCGCCGCCGCCCCCGCTACCGCCGCCTCCTCCGCTTTTTTTTTAATTAATATTTTTTTATTTTTTTTTAATAATATTTTTTTTAATTTTTTTTTTATTCATATTTTTCTATTAATTATTATCGTCGTCGTCGTCCCCGCCGTCCCCGCCATCGCCGCCGCCATCGCCCCTGTCGCCGCCGCCGCCGCCGCCGCTAATAAACTATTTTTTTTTATTAATAATTTTTATGTTTTATTTTTAATATTTTTTTTTGTTTATTAATTATTATCGCCGTCGTCGTAGTCGCCGCCGCCGCTGCTGCCGCCGCCGCCGCCGCCGTCGCCGCCCCCGCCGCCGCCACCCCTGCCATCGCCGCCGCCGCCGCCGCCACTAATAAACTATTTTTTTTGTTTTATTAATAATTTTTATTTTTTATTTTTTTTAAATAATTATTATTATTTTTTTTTATATTTTTTTGTTGTTGTTTATTAATTATTATCGTCGTCGCCCCCGCCGCCGCCACCGCGGTCGCCGCCACCCCCGCCGCCGCCGCTGTCTCCACCACCCCCGCCGCCGCCGCCACCACTAATTAACTAATTTTTTTTTATTAATAATTTGTATTTTTTATTTTTATTTTAATAATTATTTTTCTTATTTTTTTTTTAATATATTTTGTTTTGTTTATTAATTATTATCGTCGTCGCCGCTGCCGCCCCCCGCCCCCGCCGCCGCCGATAATTAACTAATTTTTTTTTAATTAATAATTTTTATTTTTTTATTTTTTTTAATAATTATTTTTCTTTCTTTTTTAATATATTTTTTTTGTATTAATTATTATTGTCATCGTCGTCGTAGTCGCCGCCCCCGCCGCCGCCGCCGCCGCCGCCACGCCGCCGCCACTAATAAACTATTTTTTTTTGTTTTATTAATATTTTTTTTTTTTTTTTTTTTTAATATTTTTTTTTTTTTTTTTTTTTTTTATTAATTATTATCGTCGTCGCCGCCCCCACCGCCGCCGCCCCCGCCACTGCCGCCCCCGCCCCCGCCGCCGCCGCCGCTAATTAACTATTTTTATTTTTTAATTAGTAATTTTTATTTTTTGTTTTTTTTTAATAATTATTTTTTTATTTATTTTATTTTTTATTTTTATTTTTTTTTACTAATTATTATCGTCGTCGCCGCCGCCGCCACCCCCGCCGCCGCCACCCCCGCCGCCGCCACCCCCAAAGCCGCCGCCGCCACCGCCTCCACCGCCGCCACCGCCGCCGCCTCCGCCGCAGCCGCCGCTAATTAATTATATATTTTTTAAATAAATATATATATATATTTTTTTAAATAATTATTATTATTTTTTTTTAATATATTTTGTTTTGTTTTAATTATTATCGTCGTCGTCGTCGCCGTAGTCGCCTCCGCCGCCGCCGCCGCCGCAGCCGCTGCCACCGCCGCCGCCGCCGCTAATAAACTATTTTGTTTTGTTTTATTAATATTTTTTTTTTTTTTAATATATATTTTTTTTTTTTTTTTTTTTTTTAATATTTATTTTTTGTTTATTAATTATTGTCGTCGTCGCCGCTGCCACCGCCGCCGCCGCCGCTGTCACCGCCGCCGCCGCCGCTGCTGCCGCTACCGCTAATTAACTAAAAAAAAAATATTAATAATTTTTATTTTCTATTTTTTTTTAATAATTATTTTTCTTATTATTTTTTTATATATATTTTTTGTTTATTAATTATTATCGTCGTCGCCGCTGCCGCCCCCGCCGCCGCCGCCCCCGCTGCCGCCGCCCCCGCCACCGCCGCTAATTAACTAAAAAAATATTAATTAATATTTTTTTTTTTTTTTTTTTTTTTTGTATTAATTATTGTCGTCGTCGTAGTCGCCGCTGCCAACTCCGCCGCCGCCGCCGCCTCTTCCGCCGCACCCACCGCCGCACCCGCCGTCGCCGCCGCACCCGCCGCCGCACCCGCCGCCGCCGCCGCCGCCGCCGCCCCCGCTACCGCCGCCTCCTCCGCTTTTTTTTTAATTAATATTTTTTTTATTTTTTTTAATAATATTTTTTTTAATTTTTTTTTTATTCATATTTTTCTATTAATTATTATCGTCGTCGTCGTCCCCGCCATCGCCGCCGCCATCGCCCCTGTCGCCGCCGCCGCCGCCGCCGCTAATAAACTATTTTTTTTTATTAATAATTTTTATGTTTTATTTTTAATATTTTTTTTTGTTTATTAATTATTATCGCCGTCGTCGTAGTCGCCGCCGCCGCAGCCGCCTCCGCCGCCGCCGCCGTCGCCGCCCCCGCCGCCGCCACCCCTGCCATCGCCGCCGCCGCCGCCGCCACTAATAAACTATTTTTTTTGTTTTATTAATAATTTTTATTTTTTATTTTTTTTAAATAATTATTATTATTTTTTTTTATATTTTTTTGTTGTTGTTTATTAATTATTATCGTCGTCGCCCCCGCCGCCGCCACCGCGGTCGCCGCCACCCCCGCCGCCACCGCTGTCTCCACCACCCCCGCCGCCGCCGCCACCACTAATTAACTAATTTTTTTTTATTAATAATTTGTATTTTTTATTTTTATTTTAATAATTATTTTTCTTATTTTTTTTTTAATATATTTTGTTTTGTTTATTAATTATTATCGTCGTCGCCGCTGCCGCCCCCCGCCCCCGCCGCCGCCGATAATTAACTAATTTTTTTTTAATTAATATTTTTTATTTTTTTATTTTTTTTAATAATTATTTTTCTTTTTTTTTTAATATATTTTTTTTGTATTAATTATTATTGTCATCGTCGTCGTAGTCGCCGCCCCCGCCGCCGCCGCCGCCGCCGCCGCCACGCCGCCGCCACTAATAAACTATTTTTTTTGTTTTATTAATATTTTTTTTTTTTTTTTTTTTAATATTTTTTTTTTTTTTTTTTTTTTTTTTTATTAATTATTATCGTCGTCGCCGCCCCCGCCACTGCCGCCCCCGCCCCCGCCGCCGCCGCCGCTAATTAACTATTTTTATTTTTTAATTAGTAATTTTTATTTTTTGTTTTTTTTTAATAATTATTTTTTTATTTATTTTATTTTTTATTTTTATTTTTTTTTACTAATTATTATCGTCGTCGCCGCCGCCGCCAACCCCGCCGCCGCCACCCCCGCCGCCGCCACCCCCAAAGCCGCCGCCGCCACCGCCTCCACCGCCTCCACCGCCGCCACCGCCGCCGCCTCCGCCGCAGCCGCCGCTAATTAATTATATATTTTTTAAATAAATATATATATATATTTTTTTAAATAATTATTATTATTTTTTTTTAATATATTTTGTTTTGTTTTAATTATTATCGTCGTCGTCGTCGCCGTAGTCGCCTCCGCCGCCGCCGCCGCCGCCGCCGCTAATAAACTATTTTTTTTTGTTTTATTAATATTTTTTTTTTTTTTTAATATATTTTTTTTTTTTTTTTTTTTTTAATATTTAGTTTTTGTTTATTAATTATTGTCGTCGTCGCCGCTGCCACCGCCGCCGCCACCCCTGCCATCGCCGCCGCCGCCGCCGCCACTAATAAACTATTTTTTTTGTTTTATTAATAATTTTTATTTTTTATTTTTTTTAAATAATTATTATTATTTTTTTTTATATTTTTTTGTTGTTGTTTATTAATTATTATCGTCGTCGCCCCCGCCGCCGCCACCGCGGTCGCCGCCACCCCCGCCGCCGCCGCTGTCTCCACCACCCCCGCCGCCGCCGCCACCACTAATTAACTAATTTTTTTTTATTAATAATTTGTATTTTTTATTTTTATTTTAATAATTATTTTTCTTATTTTTTTTTTAATATATTTTTTTTGTATTAATTATTATTGTCATCGTCGTCGTAGTCGCAGCCGCCGCCACCGCCGCCTCTGCCGCCGCCGCCGCTGCCGCCGCCTCTGCCGCCGCCGCCGCCCCCGCTACCGCCTCCCCTGCCGCCGCCGC
>JAWZYT010003019.1:0-2500 GCA_034508575.1 Petrolisthes manimaculis | reverse complement strand
TGATCATAGTAATAATATAATTGTTAAAATTACTGCTTCTTTATCCTTTATCAAACATCTTTGTTAACGTAACGTTAGTAATCCCCCTTAGACAACCACTGACGTACGTTACAGTGTGTATATAATATGAACCTTTTCGTGGCTTCTGATTCCTCCTCACTACGCCACCAAACAAGTGGTGTCCCTTTATTGCTGCACCCCCCAGTCCCCCCAAAGCCTGTCCCCTTATTGCCGCACCCCCCAGTCCCCCCCCAAGCCTGTCCCCTTATTGCCGCACCCCCCAGTCCCCCCCCAAGCCTGTCCCTTTATTGCCGCACCCCCCAGTTCCCCCCAAACAAGCTCCTTCTATATAAGTTGTGTTTCGTGGTAATATTTGAAGCACTCTCTAACCTCCAATTATCTCACTAATTACCGTTTTACACAAAATCTATAAGAGATACGTTGATGAAATTTATAGGATAGATGCATCACCTATCCCTGCATATAGGGTCAAAAAATGATTAATCTAGGTATAAAACTAAGGTTGGGAGAACTAGAAATGTTAACTCATAATTTACACACATCGACAACCTCCTCTCCCAACTCTCCTCTCGTGTGTGTGTGTGTCGGTGTGTGTGTGTGTGTGTGTGTGTGTCGGTGAGGGAGTAATCTAGTCGGTGGTTAGTTCAGTTCACCGCCGACCATCACAGTGTTAACAGAACCTCAACCAGGATTAAGTATTGGATTATTTATTTATTGAAGTGATATATTTATTGAATTATTTATTTATTGAAGGGATATATTTAGTGAATTATTTATTTATTGAAGTGATATATTTAGTGAATTATTTATTTATTGAAGTGATATATTTAGTGAATTATTTATTTATTGATGTGATATATTTATTGAATTATTTATTTATTGAAGTGATATATTTAGTGAATTATTTATTTATTGAAGTGATATATTTAGTGAATTAATTATGGTCTAATTTATTTAATTTTGGGTTTATTGAAGTGATATATTTATTGAATTAATTGTGGCCTAATCTAATTTAATTTTGGGTTTATTGAAGTGATATATTTATTGAATTAATTATGGCCTAATTTGGTTTAATTTTGGGTTTATTCGTGTTAAAAGTGTTTACGAATATTTCCTCTAACTTAAAAAATAACTATTGCTTTATAGGCCTACCACCACCTAGGCCTACCACCACCTAGGCCTGGCTGGTGTCCTTCTAGGTGGGAGAGGTGAAGAGAGAGGTACTACAAGAGTCCAGAGTATAGGCCTACCACCACCTAGGCCTGGCTGTTGTTGTTGTATAGGCCTACCACCACCTAGGCCTACTGTGACTATTAATTAACCAGGAGAAAGGGATACGATTTGGTGAGT
This sequence comes from Petrolisthes manimaculis, assembly GCA_034508575.1. Lineage (NCBI taxonomy): Eukaryota > Metazoa > Arthropoda > Malacostraca > Decapoda > Porcellanidae > Petrolisthes > Petrolisthes manimaculis. The sequence continues at coordinate 1,129 of JAWZYT010003019.1, read as the reverse complement.
ATATAATTATATTTATTAGTATTTATTTTGTAATAATAATAATATTCTGTTATCATTTAGTTACTGTAATTAATCATTTAGTTACTGTAATTAATCATTTAGTTACTGTAATTAATCATTTAGTTACTGTAATTAATCATTTAGGCATTATTAATATTAATTTGTGTGTTAAAGATGTAATTACAGCGAATGTTAAATTAAAAACCGAAAGTCCGACTATTAAAAAATATTAACCTATGGACTGCGAAGTTAATAATTGTATTGTGAAATTGTGTGATATTAATAATGTAAGTTTTTTTTTTTTTTTTTTTTTTTTTTTTTTTTAAATTACATGTTTGTTCGCAGAAATGATTAACTTATGGCTGTACAATCATCACTACCACTACTACTATCCTCACTACCACCACTACTACTACTACCACTACCACTACTACTACTACTACCACTACTACTACTACTACCACTACTACTACTACTACTACCATCACCACCACTACTACTACCATCACCACCACACACACACACACACACACACACACACACACACACACACACACACACACACACAATTAATCAACAATAAGGTAATAATTATTCCCTTTCGTTTACACTGACAAATAAATGAATAAATAACTAAATAAATAATGAAATTAATAAATAAATAGTAATAAATAGTAACACACACACACACACACACACACACACACACACATTTACAAGACAAATAAATAATGTATTATTTTTATTTTCAGATACCAGAGAGAGAGAGAGAGAGAGAGAGAGAGAGAGAGAGAGAGAGAGAGAGAGAGAGAGAGACATCATCACCCCTGTGTGTGTGTGTGTGTGTGTGTGTGTGTATAGATGTGTATGTGTATGTGTGTGTGTGCATAGATGTAGATGTGTGTGTGTGTGTGTGTGTGTGTGTGTGTGTGTGTATATGTATATATAGATGTGTGTGTGTGTGTGTAGTAATGAAGAATATATAACTATAATATTAATAACACTAACCTAAAACAATTAATAAACAATAACCAACTATAACAATAACCAACAATAACCATAACCATAACCATAACAATAACCATAACCAACAATAACCAATAATAACAATAACAATAACCAACAATAA
>JAWZYT010003018.1:0-56861 GCA_034508575.1 Petrolisthes manimaculis | reverse complement strand
AAGGGACTTCACCATTCACTGAGGCTGCAGATTAGCCATAAAAGAGAAAAGGAGGAAGAAGGAAGGACAATGTGTGGAGATGAGAAATGAAGAATAAAGCCACGGATAATTAGGAGCAAGGTGAATAATAGGAGGAAGAAGAGGAGGAAGAGGAGGAGGAGGAGGAGGAGGAGGGGAAAATGTAATAATGGAAGAGAAAAGATAAAACGCACAGATATTTGATGAAAATGTTGGCAAGAACAGTAATAGGAAATAATAATAATAATAATAATAATAATAATAATAATAATAATACAACTGGAATACTACTACTACTATTAATATAAATAATAATAATAATAATAATGATAATAATAATAATAATAATAATAAAGATAATAATACTAAAAATTAAAATAATAATAATAATAATAATAATAACAACAACAACAACAACAACAATAATAAATAAATAATAAACGGTAGATTAATTCCCAAATTTCCCGCCAAATCTAAGAGAAGTAGTATCGGCTGCCTCCCTCCTGGCGTTTATTTATGTAACTAAAATAATCACTCCACTTCTGTACAGTAAAATAATCGCCTCGTATGTCCTTTTCTGATGTGGGTGAGCGAATCCCATGTGTGTGTGTGTGTGTGTATACGTGGTCTCTCTCTCTCTCTCTCTCTCTCTCTCTCTCTCTCTCTCTCTCTCTCTCTTTTATTTCTCACTGACGGGTTAGGTTGCTCAAAAGTGTCTTCATTTGTTTCTCCATCTGGCTTTTCCTTTCATCTCTCTATATTTCTCTACAACCAGTTTTCTCTCGTTTCCCCCTTTTTTATCATCAATTTTTGTATATCTTCCACGTGTGTTTGTGTTGTGTGTGTGTGTCTGTGTGCGTGTATGTGCGTGCTAGTGTATGTGTGTCTCTTTATTTTCTCTCTCTTTCATTTTTATTTTTCCCAATTATTTCCTCTAAGGTTATTTTATTTTTCTATTTTTCTCCTCGAATATTCTACCTGCATTTTTTTTTTCTCCCTTTCATTTCTCCTCCCTCATTTTTTCTCTTTCTACCTCAATTCTCTCCTTCCTTCCCTCCTTCCTTTCTCCATTTTTCTCTCTTTCCCGTTTTCATCCTTCTCAGTTATCTCTCTTTTTCTTCTTGTACTCCACCTGCCCTCCTTCCATTCTCTCTCCTATAACGACTCTCCCTTTCCTTCCACCTCCATCCTTCTCCCTCCATCCTTCTCCCTCCATCCTTCCACCTCCATCCTTCTCCCTCTTTCCTCCAATCCATCCACCACCCTTCCTCTCCTCCTTTCCCTCTTTCTCTGCCTCTCTCCTCATCACCACCTCACCGTCTATCACTCAGTTAGTTGGTTGGTTGTATACTTTCACTCTAAAGTTTACACAGTATGGCCTCAAAGTTGAGAGTGTCAGGAGTTTGTCAGAGAGAGAGAGAGAGAGAGAGAGAGAGAGAGAGAGAGAGAGAGAGAGAGAGAGAGAAAGAGAGAGAGGGAACATGATACAGACAGACAGACAGAAAAAAAGGTAGAGAAAAGAATCTGTTGTTTTTATTTTTGTAATTTTGTTCGTATGAGTTCTACAAATGCATCGTTCAGTTTCATTCAAGCGAGGCAGCAGGACTTTTACTCGTGACAATATATCCTTAATATTTGACTTGAGAGAGACATATTATTTAGATTTGAGCGAATTTGAGGGTCCTACTGAATACTCCTAACACACACTGCAACAAAACAAGTCCCTCAGAAACTACATGAGGTATTATAGCCTGTTTTTTTGACATATATAAGTGTGTGTGTGTGTGTGTGTGTGTGTGTGTGTGTGTGTGTGTGTGAAGGAATCAGTAACTCCTCATAATTATCCATACAAAACAAATTATTACTCGCTTAATTAAATAATACTTTACACCTCAGTTGATAGAAAACTTAATAAATAGTGTTGTTGTTGTTGTTGTTGTTGTTGTTGTTGTTGAGGAAACTGACCTCGTACACGATTTATACTTGTGACTATAATTATTTAATACTATACTTGATAGGTTTATTATTTTATTTCTCGTTTATAGTTGATAATTATGCAGACATTTGTTGTTGTTGTTGTTGTTGTTGTAGGCAAACTGACCTCGTACAGGACTTATACTCGTGACTCAATACGTTTTCAGTATTTCATTTTTTAGGTGATACGGAGTTACTAAAATATGTTGAACTTTTTTTTTTTTTTTTGTGTGTGTGTGTGTGTGATACGGATTTACTAAAATACGTTGAACTTGTTTTTTTATTGTCTTTTTTTTTATTAATTTGTTTGTGTGATACGGATTTACTAAAATACGTTGAACTTTTTTTTTTTTTTTTTTTTTTTTTATTAATTTGTTTGTGTGTGTTGCAGGCAAACTGACTTCGTACCTAGAGATGAGTGTTGTCCACGCCTCGGCACTGTCCTTGTTGGTCATCTCACTGGAACGGTACACAGTCATCATCCAACCACTACAGGCAGGGTCACGGTGCACTCCAACTAAGGCTCTCGCTGCCATCATTCTCATATGGACTATCGCCTTTATATCCGCTGGGTACTGACTTGACTCTCACATTCTTTTAAGGAGATTATATATATATTTTTAGATATGGAAGTTACATCATTTCTTTTGTTGTTTCGTTTCGTTGATATTTGAAAAGTGTGTGTAAAGATAAAATAAATAACAGGAGTCATGTATAAACTATATCACCTGCCTGTTTTATGAGCTATCGTTGTTTATAAAACCTCTTTCTAGCTTCCCAATCTTTTTTTTCTTTCCTGCTGACGCAACTTGACCTACTAATAATTATAACCTTACCTAACTAAGTTTTACGTCCTACTAATTTACACTAACTTTACAGACCTCTGCTGTGGATTATCCAATATGGCCACTTCCGGTACGTGGACGGCACCAAACGCCCCAACTGTATCATGCCCATCAGCAGTCAATGGGCCGTCTCTTACATCGTCAGTTGTCACGTTATATTCTTCTTCACGCCTTTGTTCCTGTTGGTTATTCTCTACAGCGTCATCGCCCGGAGGTTACTGATGGACACGTATGAACTCACCCACAAGAAACAGACGCCTCAGATGCGAGCCAGGAAGCAGGTGGTGATCATGATGGCTACCGTCGTCTTCTTCTTTTTCCTGTGTCTCCTGCCGATTCGTATCTTCTTCATCTGGATCATCGCGGTGCCACAGGAGACCCAGTCCAGTCTAGGCATGGAGGGGTTCTACAACATCCTCTACTTCTGCCGCGTTATGCTCTACATCAACTCGTGTATCAACCCCATCCTCTACAACATGACCTCCACCAAGTTCCGCAATGCCTTCCGTCGGGTGTTCAGCGGCAAGAGGTCTGGACTACGCCGCCAGAACACCACGTACAGCAACACATCGTACAACAACCCCACCGTGACCAACAACATCCGACTACACTACGGGGCCAACTGTTCCCTCGTGTTCAAGACGGTGTGTACCAAGACAAGCGGACACCACACCTACAGCATCGTCTCCACGGGGTCGGCCACTTCACAGGTGACCAGACAGACCAGCATGGCCTCCTGTAGGTCCCGCACACCTACCAGGGACACCTTTGTTTAGAGAACCCAATATAATGACCCAAGTGACTCGGTATAGATTCAGTAGAGCAGGATCCCACCCTGTTTACAGAACGAAATAATATGATCCAGGTGACGCAGTAGATTCAGTAAAGTATAGCCACCTGTTGACCAAACCTGCCTGAACTATTACTCTTGAAACAACCATATTGTATAAAGACTCAGGTGAAAAAAACACTGCGATCTCGTCAACTCCATACAGGGCTACAACTCAAACCAGTGAACCCTTCTTCAGGAAAACTCAAATCAGAAAATAACAAAAAAACATTAGACAATTTCCTGATATTCTTAAGAAGATAATAATTTCCTGTGAGTGATTTGAGTACTAGAGAACAAAAAATATATAAAAAAAAAGGAGGTACAACTAATTCATAGTAACCATTCCTAACGCTTCTTAAGATACTACGGTTGTGTTAATACAGTATTTGAAAAAAAAAAAACACTCTGAATGCTGGAATACAAACTAAAGCCAAAGAAACCCAGATAATAAAGGTTAAAAAAAAAAAAGTACAGTCTCCAAACCTTCTCTGTGTAATTCGGGTCCCTAAAGCATGCGATGAAAGACTAATAAAAGTGACATTGTTATATATGGGGACCCGGAAAACATAACCTAATGAGAAACAAACTCAGACATTGGAGACGAGATTGTTGTGGTTGTGTGTTTCTCTGTCCGTCGTTGTGTTATCAATATGAACATTCCATAAGGGGAGAGTATACTTTTAGTACATTGGAGTGCCTTGATTCCTCCAAAGTATGCCAGGAAACAGGACCAGATGAACAAAAATAATGGTGGCCTGTTGCTTGGAATAGTTTGGAGGAATAATTGTGCTCCGGATTTACCAACTGTATCCTCCTCCCCTTAATTAAAAGTGTTAAGATTTTGTCTACTACTACTACTATATATATAAATATAAAATAAAATCCACTCTTTTTTTTTATCTGGCGAAAGTGTGCTACTGCTCTGCTCTCTCGTTTATTTTATTTTATATATTTTTTTTTTTCGGTGAAGGTGATGCAATCCAAAACAAATAACACTACAAATTTACATCTTTTATACACTGAAATAAATGTACACCAAACGTGTCCTCATTCTGTGTTAGTGTATCGATGAATTTTCACCAGCTGAATACACACACCAACACACACACACTGCAAAATAAACAACAAGGAAAAATAGACACAAAGAGAGATATAGATATAGATAAAGAAATATATTACAGAACTCTTTTATTTACAGGAAAAGGTGTTAAGGAGAGAGTATACTTTTGTTACATTGGAGTGCCTTGATTCCTCCAAAGTATGCCATGAAACAGAACCAGATGAACAAAAATAATGGTGTCCTGTTGGAGTTAAGAGTTTGGAGGAATCATTATCTCCAAACATGTCCAAACTATACCCTTCCCTTAATGTGTGTGTGTGTGTGTGTTTGTAATAGACTATAATAATATAATACTGCTCATGTGTAAGTAAGTAAATAAGGCCTTCAGGGACAGAGAGGCGTATCAGCCAATGCAGTGAACACCGGCTCTTTCTCACCTCATTATTTATTTTGCATATATTATTATTATTTTCATTATTTATTATTTTTATTGTTATTTTTATTATTATTATTATTTATTAGTATTAGTATTATTATTATTATTATTATAATAATTATTAGTATTATTATTATTATTATTATTATTATTATTATTATTTTTCTCAAGGATCGTGGGTTTTGGACGGGGGATAACAAGACCAGCGATCCAGAACAAGAGGGGCGTAAGAGCCAACCAATTCACCCTCTTTGTATGATACTCCACTCTTGCCCTGAAGGCCCCATCTCTGACTGTACAAATAATAATAATAATAATATATTGAGTGAATAGATGGATGTGGGGGAAGAGGATAGGGGGCAGGGAGGGGACGTGGGAAGGGGAGGAGGAAGGGAGGGGTCGTGGGAAGGGGAGGAGGAAGGGAGGGGACGTGGGGAGAGGGGAGGAGAAAGGGGGGGGGCGTGGGTGAGGGGAGGAGGAAGGGAGGGGACGTGGGGAGAGGGGAGGAGAGGGGGAGGGACGAACACCAGCCTGGGGGGTACGAGGGCAAAAATTAATGTATCCGTGGTGTGTGAATTCATTGAAGGTCTACGAGTACTCCAAAACCATGCCACGTAAACTTAAATTAAACAAAAAACTATGAATGCAGGGAAATGTGACTTTATTTATTTATTATTATTATTTTTTTTTTTGTTAGGCTGTTTCCTGCATGGTGTATTGTGGAGGAATCAGTAGTAATAAAATATAGCCCACCAAGTGAATGATTCCCCTTGCCATAATATTAGCCTCATCAATGTGACTATAATTATTGTGTTTTATTTATTTATTTATTTATTTATCAATAAATGTTTACCGTAACTTGGGAGTCATTATGCTATTGTTATCACACTTCAATTTCCTGCTGCAAGAGTTCGCCCACACTCGAAGTCATGTGTGTGTGTGTGTGTGTGTGTGCTTCTCTGTATGTATATGTGTGTGTATGGCCTTCTCTGTATATATGTGTATGTATGCATGAATATGTATGTTGTGTTTTTTTTAATGTTATTTCAGTGTGTTATATATGTGTGTGTGTTGTGTGTGTGTGTGTTTGTATGTATATGCATGTTTGTATGTGTGTGTGTGTGTACATGCATGTTTGTATGTGTGTGTTTGTTTACCATCACGTATAATACAGAGCAAGTCGTGAAGGAGAGGAAGAAGCTTGTTGTTGTTGTTGTTGTTGTTGGGTGACGTGAAGGAAGGAATGTGAAGTTATTAAATTTTGCCTGCATTATTCGACGGACCGTATATACACGCAGCCTCACAAACGCTCCTCAACATTTGATATTCGAGTTCTTCTTGGAAAAAGGAACTCAAAATCAAGTAAATTTCCTTGCATGCAAAAACTTTATATATGTCAAGAGAGCCATGGCCCAAATAATACTGGTATGGTTATATATTTTTGTTTTAAAGGATCTGTAATAACTTAAATTCGTCGTTCAATTGAAGACCCTTTTGTTTACAACCCCTACCTCGTCATAGTCACGTGTTGCATTTAATTGAAGAAGAGAGTGTGGACGGACTTCTGCTGGTGGCTGTACACATGTCTGTCCATTCTCACCAATATGTATGACTTTATGAGATTAATCGTCGTCCATGTAAATAATCTCTGTCTATTTAATTAAGGGAATTCTGTACATCACATTGCATGACTTATGGCACTGTATTCTCGTCACCCTCATTAGGCTACACATCTCCTTGCAGCAAATTCCCTCCTCACTTCCAGACTGAATCGTATCATTGTTGTGGTAAAGTTTCTCCTCTCTCATGATGCGGTGATAAACTATTAAACTTCCTGTCTGACCTGTGTAGTAGTATGATAATTTTGTTCGTAATTTTATATCTCTAAGTAGAGGGAGATGCAGGGACTCTCAAACCAGACACAGGCTTAAAATAATGTATAATAACTCAATGCATTAATGCCTTGATTTCTCAGTACTGTTCTATATGATGAATATTATCAAAATCTTCTGACAACGATCTTCGCTACATTCCACTTTTTTTTTTTATATACAGAGGTACAGTACAGTATATGTTAGTAGGAGAAACAACTTACTCTACTGTACAGCCACAATTAAATAGCCACCAACTCTTTCCTTCCATCGTAGTATATATATTGGTAATAAAGAACAATACGTGTATGATTTTGCAGCACCTCAAAATAATATATATATAGTTGAAGGGGTTGAGTTAACGTAAGGTGTTGTATGATTATATTTTGATATTATATTGATACAATATTATTTGCACGATAGAAGGAAAATGTCTGTGGTTATTTGATTATGGCTGTACGGTACATCACAAGAAGTCTTTCTAAGCAGACGACGCAAGCCTTGTGACATTCAGCTGGTCTTTATTCTATAATTTTTTAATCCTTACGTGATGACTGCACTTAACAGGAACATACTAACAAGCATTGAATAGCTACATTCCTATATTTCCGTCATGTTTATTGTAGTCTCTCTGGTTAATTTTGTTTATTTTTCAAATGATTAGAAAATTCAACTGGAAGGCTAGAGATTTCCAAGTACTGTACTACCTCCTCCTGCTGATCTCGAGTTGCTCTTTGGCTTTACTAATATACTAACTCCCTTTCCCTATGTGTGATAATCATTACCTGCAGAGATGTGTGTATTATTTAAAGATAAAAATATACCCAGCCGTGTCTGAGGGATGGGAAGGTGTTAACAAGATATATAATACACAGAACACCATATGCTGAAGTTTATATGAGGTTACTATGTATGTTATCGTATAAATATATATATTTGTTGTATATTTTCATCCCTTCTTCACACGTCAGTATTGTACAGAGAGGAGTAAAAAAGTAAAACTATTTTCTGTGTACCTCTGAGAGTGTAATAAATCTATAACGCCAAAATAAAGACTTTCTTGTAACATTTAACAATATAACTTGCAGGTTTGATAAGTAATATGAAAATGAACAGTTTCATTATACGGGTGTAAACTAGGCAACACGATGTCAGGGAAACAGAGACTAATTTGGAAACAGAAAATACAATAATATATGTGGTATCCAGAGGGCTAGCTAGACTGGTGAAGAGATAATAGAATACAATCACATAAAGTAATTAGGTAGAGAACATTATAAACTACCAGGTGCTTGAAAAACATGGTTTAGGTGTATGGGGTTGAAGAACATGCTTTGATAAGTGAGTATTATTTCTATGATGGAAGCCAGAGAACATTGCATAATTTGCATTATTGTATGGTACTATATGTCACTCTGAGGCTCATATTTGGATATTCCACATACTAGAGTGGCAACACATCTGATTATAAATATTGAGGCATAAAATCATCCTTCACCAACTCAATATTATTCGTTTTTCTAGAGTATAATATGAGGACAGTCCTGAGGTAGAGACGGGACATCGCAGCCACGACCTCACAGCCTCCAGGATGAGCAGTTGTTTGTGTTGTTGTCAGCAGCTTCCACCCGCCGTGAAGACAATATTTACGTATTTTATCCCCCACACACCCCTTTCATCCCAACTGCAACACCTGCCATGGTATTCTAGCTGCAGTGACAATTTCCCTGGACCTTTGGAAATAGTAATAAGCGTAACAGTAACTAAAACACATGAATAATATAGAACATTAGGTGTCCAGATCACTATCAGTAGACTGTTTGGAAGGCCGAGCGGAGTTGAAAGTCGTCACTGATGATTAAACTCAATTTTAACCATCAGGCAAGTTCTAAATAGGTTTAAAACCAACCCCAATACTGTAGGAAACTTCCCTGAAAGTTTAGTGATGATATCTGGTAAGTTAAGGTCTAGGAGTTGGGTTCGGACTTTTTCAAAAATATGTTGCATAAAAACTGAGGTTTCCAAAATCAAGGGAAAGGAAAATGTCTGAATTTTTTGGAAAAGATATCAAATGTAACCTAATCAAACTATACGGATCAACAGCGTATTTGTTGGTTTAAATATTATAAATAACATTTAAGTTAGGGTTATTTAAAGAAATTTTAAGATATGTAAGATTGCACAACATTTTTCTCAATTTTATTTCAGACTGAATATGAATGCAAGGCAGCAGACAATTGAGATACCGTAAGCAGTTAAGCTGTGAAAACTTCAGAGCAATTCTTTGTCCATTCATTCTATTAAGTTGACAGGTATGTGAATGTCCATTATTGGTTTGACCATTTATTAATTTGAGATCATCAGGAGTTGAGACTGATAGATTTAAATATTAGATTTTAGGTAACATTATATCTTCCCTGTTCAATAGGTTTGAGTTCAAAATTCAATTTACAAGGTATAATATCCTACAGTAATATGTTTGATTTTATTTTAGAGGACAAACTTGTGAACTTCATGCTACTTTTGCTTCTCTGTGTACAGTTGAAGCTTTGAACAGTCCAATTCACCAACGATGTACAGTAATTCCAATGGAGATCTTATTGTGCACATATTTTCTGTCTCTTGGTATTCAAGCACACCTGAATATTTATTAGTGCTCGTGGCTGTACCAGTATGTAATAATCAATGATTGTGCAGTACAACAAGTTTGGAAGGCTGATAAATTGATTTATGCTGTTTATTTCTTCAGAGTAATAATCTTGCTGCAATTTTTTTTATTATTTATTTTTTTATATACGGTACGGTAAAGTACGGTACGGTAGCTAATACTCAGATGCAATAGATTTTAGACCTTTGTGGTTTGCTGGTTTGATAATGATAGCCCAGGTACAGTACAGTCAGCAAATAAAGTATTGGAACTACCCTTACATTGAAATTAATTATAAACATACATTGGAGGGTTCCAATACTTTTTCGCTGACTGTACGGTACCTCTCTGGATGGAAGCCACCAGAATGACATCTAGGTAATAAGTATAAGTATGAAGCAACGGGGGGGTCGTATCTCCCAAAACATTAAAACACAACGGCATTGAACAATAAATGCATTCATAAAACACTATAAAACATTGCAATCTGCAAGCCTTCAGTCCAAACCAGATTATGGTCCAACACTAGACAATTACCGTATAGTCATGCATATTATGCAGAAAAAGCAGATAGTGTACAATATAGAACCACAGTGTGTTATCATACTCTTGCTAGTATGAGCCTCTGTCTAGTAAGTGAATGGAAAATGTGTAAGTTAGTATGGTTTTGCTTATTGTTGTTGTTCTTATTAGCTAGAGTACTTTTCATTCTTGTGACTTGGTGCATCAATGCAATTCATGTTATGTAATGTCAGAGATATTGGGAGGTGCATTTCTACATCTTGTTTTTTGTTACAGAACATAGAAGTTGTACTACAAGGATAAACAAGACAACTAGAAGAGGAATATTGATATATACAAGAGCACATTACTTTGAAGTGTACTGTGGTAACTAGTTTGATAGTCAAAGTGGATGATAATGAAGTATGAGGTGTATATGTTGCAGAAACATGGATAAACAGAACCAGCCATATGAGTTAATGTGGAATTTGCCATCATGTAAATACTGTACAGTGCTTGTTAGATGTTAAATGATTGTAATGACTCTATATTTCAGGATAATAATTAATACTGTGCTTTACAAGGAGAGAACTATGTTAACAGTACAATTAAGGCTGGCTACAACTAACTGATAATCAAGAATAGCTGATACTACATTGCTCTGAGTGCTACTTGTGTTCTTTCCTTAAGAAATCTCGCTACTCTTTTCATTGTATGTGTCACCTTTAGCTCACTCAGGCTAAGTTTTAGGCTGCTTCTTATTTGTGATATTTTACTGGACACAAGTTTATTGGCATCTCGAATTTCAGTTGCAGGTAGAATATGGGCTAAATTTTCAATGTTTTCTCCTATTAATATACTGTACAGTAATCAGTATTGATTAGTATGCTTACTGCATATTTAGTATATTTTAATTGTGTTTTATGGTGCTTCGTATTTTAAAATTCCATAAATTAAAATATGCCATAAATAATGTACCTTATAGATTAATATAATGAGCAGAATGCATTCTAAACATATAACTGAAAGAGGAGATCTTATTATAGTTCAGTATAAGCACTTAAGGTGGATGTTGTTTATCATTGTTGGTCAATGAGATATATTTCCCCACAGACCAAATACGTTATATCACCTACAGTTTTGATTATCAAATTTAACCTTTTAGTAAAAGTCACTGAGTTAAATTTAATGTGTCATTGTTTGACACTAGTCTTAATTTTTATTATGACACTGCAAGGTGCTGTATCTGTAAATCAGTATCCTATTACCATGGCAGCTCTTGCACTAGTTTGATACCTAGTGGCTCTAATTTGTATATAAACTGCTGCTATTGTAGTACTTATGACTGATTGGTGTCTTGTTTGTTAAGAGACAGGTAAATTATTGAGCATGATGGAGGACGACAAAGTTGAAGTACAGTGCCGAAAGTTTGAGTGTTCACAATGTGGCAAGGACTTCACTAAAAACTGTGATCTTACCCGCCACAAACTAATTCACAAGGGTGTGAAAGATTTTGTATGCCCAGAATGTGACAAAACATTTCTGAGAAAAGGTGACCTCACTCAGCACGCTTTAATTCACAAAGGGATAAGAAACTTTAAGTGTGAAGTATGCGGTAACCAGTTCACACATAAGAGCAGCTTAAACTACCACCTCCTAATGCACATGGGAGTAAGGAAGTATGAGTGCGAGGAGTGTGGGAAGCAGTTTACCCGTAAGTGTGACCTCACCCAGCACGCCATCACCCACACCCGAGCCAGAAACTATAAATGCAATGAGTGCGGTAAATTGTTTATGTACAAGACTAGCCTCAATAACCACATGTCAATACACTCTGGGGTAAAGAATTTTGTATGTGAAGAGTGTGGAAGGCAATTTAATGACAGGAGTAACCTCACACGACACACACTTGTTCATACTGGAATAAAAAAATATGAATGCGATGAGTGTGGCAAACAGTTTCAGCAGAAGGGCAGCCTCATGCAGCACAAGCGTATGCATTCAGGCAGCGTAAAAAAATTTGAGTGTGATGAATGTGGGAAAAACTTTTCTGAGAAAGGCACTTTGAAGAACCACAAACTTTTACATGCTGGAATAAAAAATTATGTATGTGATGAATGTGGCAAAGAGTATAATCACAGAGCCAGCCTCAGAAAACATAAAATGACACACCAAAGTGATGAACATGATGAGATGTTAAGTCTAGCAGGGACCAGCTTTGAGACACACCAGAGTGACGACAATGAGGAGGAGATGCTGAGACTGGCTGGGAGCAGCTTCATGACACAACAAGGTGATGAAGATGATGAAGAGATGCTGAGTCTGGCAGAGACCAGCTTCAGTCCCCCTACCACTCCACCAACTCCTCCAACACCTCCCCATGGTGACATCCTGGAACCCATTATCCTGTTGAATGCTTTTGACAGTTAGTGATAAATGATGTTGTCTCATACTGTACAGGTGTGGATGCCAGTTCATTTGTGTACCAAAGCCAAATGAGGCAACCAGGCAAACGAACTACATTAACTCATAATAGTTCCTGCAGCTTTGAATTCCATGAGTGGTAAGGAACTGATATTGAGAATTTTATCTGGAAATTCATTAATCCACAAATCTAAGAAATAGTGAATGTGACTTTAATCATTCTGGTGCACCTACAATGGATTAGAGTAAGGAACACCACGTAAAATTATAAAATATCAATGTTGGGAAAAACAATACCGTTCAAAATGCAAACATGTACAAGTGTTTTTTCTGTAATTGTCAGTGTCATTAAGTGTTCTGTATTGTAAAACCTGCTAGCAATATTCAAGTCTGTCCTATTTGATGTCATATAATTTGTACTTTCCTTGTCTTCCTTGTATAACATTTCTGTGATTTGGATTTAATCTAGACATACCAGAATATTGTGGGGTTCAAGGTGGATTATATTTTCTAGAGTACGGTACCAGTAGTGTATGTGTAGTAACTAGTATGCTCTTTATGCTCTCTCATAAATGTACTGGGAATATTATTTCATTTTAATACATTATATAACATCAGTTTAATTATTATTACCACATCTTTATATATAGTACAGTATTCCTCCAGACTTTATTAATGTGTTGCTGACTGTATGGATCTGTGTTATTAGACTCTGGCCTATTATGTGGATTGCAGTAGAAGACAATGTAACTCTTAATTTTCTTTTTACACTCATTTTTACAATCCTTGCCCTGACTGATTTAAAATCCATATCTTCACTGCAAATTCTGTTACAGTGCACACACCCACACCCTCCCTTGTTCAGTACAGTACTTGGAACCAGACACAGATTCCCACATCCATTTACTCGTTACTGTAAGGATCCATAGATAGTTATATTGGGAAAATTATGTCAATACTGAATCATTTCTTTAGTGTTTGTGAATCAGTTAGAATTTTTTTATTTATATATGGTACCATAATGTGCAATTATCTCCATTTCGACCATTAAATTTGATAATAAAATGAGATTAGTACTATAGTAGATAGTAATGTTCCTGTGACTGTATAGTATTGTAGAATATTGGAATTCTAGGTGGTACCGTAGTTGACATTATTTTTTAGTCCAATGTATCCCATTTGTCTGATTAAGTTCTTTACTACCACATCCACGTCTATTATAGTGCCAAATAATTCCCTTGAACTTGGTGTTAGGTCTACTGTATTACAATATGCTACTCTAAGTTAGGAATAGAATTCAGTGAATGAAGAAGAAAAAATCTTGAGAATTGCTGCATATATAAAAGAAAGGTTAAATAATGGGAAGCCATCAGGAAAATGGGTAATTTACATGCTAGGCCGAGGAATGATAGGAACAAATTACTCCACTCGTGAATCGAACCATAGACCCTCGGTTGTGAGATATAGGAACTACCCAGTAAACCATTAGACCCTTGATGGGAGTAGGGCTTTGCTTGGGTGGTATCAAATAACATTGAATTTGTACATAGAGAGGAATTAATTATGGTGCTGTGGATTAGAGACGGGTCTTTTAGGGAACAAGCCGAACAGGGTTCCGAATGAAACAAATTATTTTCTACCACGCTGCTGTCACCACGGAAGGGCTTCGAATAAATTTGTTGATTTGATTTTCTTGTAAGGTCATGGAATGTCACCTGGTAATTAACCTTTTGAAGCCTTGGGACACGAAGAAAATATCATTCCAATTTTTTTATACTGTTTTCTGTTGCTTGATAGAAGTTGCACTTGGTTCCCATTGTATGTTAATTGTATGTACAGGTATATTTAGTCTTTACTTTATATCACATGAACTTGTTATAATTTTTCTTGCTGCCACAAATATCGGGGATAAGGTAGGCTACAGAGTGAGTGCTACTGATGAGTTATTGAGTCAATTATTCTTTTGAATCAAGATGAATAATAGTAAAATGAAATATTTCGGTGTGGCGTTATCTTGAGTCTAATATCATAGGAAAAGTGAGTCACCCTCCCTTTCTCCGATGGTGTGTGTGTGTGTGTGTGTGACATGCGCAACGTTACTATAGCGGTCTAGAAGCTCGCCGGCCAGTCACACAGTTGTGGCTGTGAGCTGTCAGATGAACACCGCTTCCACTACTACTTACATTGTTACCACGGTCCATATAGTGATTGTTACTATCACGACTCTGGCCACTACCATAACGACTGACTGACTAATCTAGTATACCTCTAGTAAGACCACAACGACCACTACCTCACTCTTAACACAACCATAATATAATTACTGACATTAATTACTAAGACCACAACGACCACACACCACTATCATGGCTGTCAACAACTTCACTGGTCCGTGTATGAGAATGGCTGCGGAGATGGTGAGTAGCCTTGCCCATGTTATAGTACTGTACAGTATTTAGTGCCTTATGATCTAAGTTCCATGCCAGAAACATTCACCCTAGTCTTTTCCTAATTACTTGCGTCAGCCCCAACATAAATTAGGGTACAGTACCTAACACGTCCAGTCGACAGGTTCGTAAATATCTTGACCGCCTCACTGGGCGATGCGGGCCACCCTTTACTGATAAACATGATGGGGACATGTATATCGTTGTTAAAATATCAAGCCAGAAAACTACAGTATATTACTAAGTTTAACGATTGTTGGAACAAGCCCATTGCCGCTGATGATGTAAATCGTCTGTCATTATCCAGACTAATAAGCTGCTCATGAGAGGCGACGTAAGCCCATTAATAGATTACATTTGAAAAGGGGATGGTTTTCACTTCCATCTCCCATGATAGGAAAAGCTGTAGGAACAAATCGACCGTATCACATTATTTTTTCTCATGTATCTCCTCTTTGTAAAGTTACCGCGGTAAATAACACATTACTAACAATGTCTTCATACTCTTCTACTCTCTTCTTCGTGTTGGTATCTGGTGGGGGGACAGTGGGCTCCTTTCCTCATCTTCAACCGCAATCAACGCCCCCTGCAGGTAACCGGTTCCCTGGTCAACGTTCTGGATATCATCGCGGCCAAGCTCCACTTCTGGTGAGGCTATACATGTGAGATTAGTTGCCAGTGGTCGAATATTGTGTGAAGTATTGTATATCGGCTGTAGTGTGAGTATAATTTTAGCAGCAGTGAATACAGCAGATTAAGTGTTCATGAGTATTGTTTAAGATAATAAAAAGTTTGCAACTCTCTCTCTTTCGTTCTCTCTCTCTCTCTCTCTCTCTCTCAGCTACCAACTCGAGGTGCCACCGTCTGGTTATTACGGCACTGAACTCCCGAATGGCACTTGGACCGGTGTCATTGGAATGGTGTCGCGTGGGGTGAGTGTCGAACTTTCTCTCTCTCTCTCCCTCCCTCTGATTCCTGGACCCTCTCTCTTTAAATATCCTCGGTATGAATGGTCCAGAGGGTGGTTAGTGTGGTTTGTTGTTGAGGTGGCCATTTAGTGTGGTTAGTTCAGGAGAGATGGCCATGTATTGTGTTGTAGTTCCATGCAGTACACTCCATTAATTAACTCTGTGTTTGTGTATGGTTGGTATATATGTACAGGAGATGGCCATGTTTTGTGCTGTTGTTCTATGCATTACACTCCATCAATGAACTCTCTCTGTGTGTGTGTGTGTGTGTGTGTGTGGTTGGTACGTACAGGAGGTGGCCATGTCAGGGGTTCTACTTACCTTCAGTGAGGACAGGGCCAAGGCGGTCGACTTCAGCCAGCCCCTCTACAGAGACACTCAAACCCTGGTGTACTCGAGGCCCGAGGTTCAGGCAGACCTCAGTGGCTTCCTCAAACCCTACAGTATCCTGGTAAGACATTAGGATCGTCTTAACTTATATAAACACTCCTTCGATCAATATCACTAAAGTTAGTAGGGGGTTGGGGTACCTGCTTCCCTTATAGATGACATTTCGCGTACATTCCAGTGCTTACTAGTTGCAAAAAAGTACCTAAAATTTTAGTTGTGTTTATTTTGGTTGTAATTTGTCTTGGATTGTAGTACAAATATCGAAAACGTCTAAAGATTTTATGAAGGAGCTGGTACATTTTTCCAAGGTTAATTAATAGAAGAAGTGTATGAGTCAACACTTCATTGGCCACAAGAAGGAGCGTGTGCAAAAATGTAAACACTAAAATCGTCCCCAGATGTGGATTCTCTTGCTGGGTACGTTGGTCTTGGTGTTCTTGAGTACCGTCCTGGTCCAATGGGGTGATATGGTACTCCTTCCTCCTCGCAGGTATTGTACCGTTTGAATAATAAAAAAAAATATTATAAACAATTGGTGTGGTATGTGTTGTTTAAGGCATATAAACAACTGGTGTGAATTATATATATTGTTTCAGAAATACAAACCACTTGTGTGTATTGATGTGAACTGAGTTTTTTTTTCCGGATATATAATTTTTTTTGTATACGCGTTGTTTTAGGGGATCAAAGAGCGAACCAGTCAACACCAGGGAGCCTGACGTGGAAGGAACAGATCTGGTTTGGACATCTTTCCTGTGGACACTCACCTCATTCATCGCTCAAGGTGATAAATTCAGACCTCCTGTACATTACACCACACAACACTTAATTAAATAAAGGGGAAAGTCTCTTGTTGGTGAATTGGAAGGCATGTGATTCCTCCAAACTATACCAGGAAACAAACGACCCAAATGTTACTTTAAGGGACCCTGTGATGTAGTCAGGAAATTGGAAATAAGTGAGTCCTTCATATATTGCCACGAAACAGCACCTATGGGGAAGGAGTGTGTTTCGTGGCATAGTCAGGAGGAATCAGAAGGCTCCTATTTTCATACACGATCACAGGGTCCTTAATGGGGGATCTGTTTCCTGGTACAGTTATTGCAGGAATCACTACACCTTCCATTTTACCAACAAGAGAATCTCCACTTATAATTAAGGGCTACATGCAAGAATATAGGTGGTGTTGACGATAGCGTGGTACAGTACCGATACGATGGTTGTGTATTGTATGTATTGATTGAGTCATCGTACAGGCACCAAGTCAACACCACAGACGTTCCTGCATACGGATTTAATAAGTCTTGTACAGTCACCTAAAAAAAAAAAAATAATAAAAAAAAAATAATAATAATAATAATAACTCTGTAGGATCCCCCTGGTGGCCGAGACGGGAATCAGTGCGTGTGGTGACCGGGTGTTGGCTTCTGATGGCCCTGATCCTGAACATAGTATACCGCTCCAACCTGAAGGCCATGCTGATCGCTCCTTACCTCCGCCTTCCCTTCAACAGCATGGAGGAACTCGTACAGACAGACATACCCACATTGGTTGCTAATGGGTCCATGATGTATCGCTATATGATGGTGTGTTGACCTATACTGGCTGGTTGGTTTATTGTACAGTTGTCTCTCTCTCTCTGTTTCTCTCTCTTGTTGGTTAATTGTAGTGTGTTCTCTCTCTCTTTCTCTCTCTCTTGTTGGTTAATTGTAGTGTGTTCTCTCTCTCTCTCTCTTGATGGTTAATTGTAGTGTGTTCTCTCTCTCTTGTTGGTTAATTGTAGTGTGTTCTCTCTCTCTTGATGGTTAATTGTAGTGTGTTCTCTCTCTTTCTCTCTCTCTTGTTGGTTAATTGTAGTGTGTTCTCTCTCTCTTGTTGGTTAACTGTAGTGTGTTCTCTCTCTTTCTCTCTCTCTTGTTGGTTAACTGTAGTGTGATCTCTCTCTCTTGTTGGTTAACTGTAGTGTGTTGTCTCTCTCTCTCTTCAGAACGCCGCACCGACCACCCTCCTCCACCGCCTCAGGAAGCAGGTCGTGGTGCCGTCCAATCTGATCCAGGAAGTGAGGCAAGTGAAACAGGGACGATACGCCTTCCTCACCAGCATCCACGCCATCAGAGCCCTCATCCAGTCCCAGTTTACCAAGGTGATGGCATGAGGGAACTGGAGTGTCCAATGAGTCCTCCAGTTTACCAAGGTGATGACATGAGGGAACTGGAGTGTCCAAATGAGTCCTCCAGTTAACCTATACAGTATATTATGCTATAGACACAACTGTTTCCATATACTTATTTGTCGAAGAAGTTTTGTATCCTGGCTTAATTGTATTTGAGAGGAATTCGTAAAAAACACCTTTCTTTAATGTACCCACTTTTCCTCTCTCCCCCCTCTCTCTGTCTGTCTGTCTGTCTGTCTCTCTCTTTCTCTCTCTCGTAGAAAAAGAACTGTCCTTTATACATAGCCGCAGAACCATTCCTTGGAGCCACCAGTATAGGATTCGCCTTCCCCAAGAACTCCACACTCAAGAAACAAGTCGATACCATGTGAGTAAATCGATCCCTCCTTCTATATGTTGATGATAAAGATGGGAGTCTATTGCCATGTTTATGTTGCGAGTTATTATGTTGTGAGTAAGTCTGTGCTATGTTAAATCTCTCCTTTGTAAGTCATGCGATATATAGTTCTCTTTCTATATGGTAACATCCTCATACATAGTCCTCACAAGTCCCCATGCAGTCTATAAGCATTCTCTCCTCATGGTAAAATCCTCAGTTCCCCCCAACCCCCACACATATTGTATATTTGTGTCCCATATGCTAAAATCCTCAAAAGTCCCCTCATACTATAATTATATGTATATTTCTGTCCCCTCCTGGTAGAATCCTGCAGTTGAAGGAGTCTGGCATCATGGAACACCTCTTACTCAGTTCCCTCAGCAACGTGGGTATCTGTCTTCACCATAAGATGTCAGGCCGACCCACAGACACCCTCAGGACACTGGAACTGGGGGATTTCTACGGCGTCTTCTGTCTGTATGTTGGAGGTATATATATATGGCTGGCTGGTAAAGTAACGTTGTAGACACGAGAGTATAGATATCGGTGTGTAAAGTGGTGAGATTGTCTTTTTTAATTTGTTCCTTTTTCTGTTTATTTTTGTTCAAGATGAGAACTCAAAGGACGATATAAGTTTTGTTCCTACAGTAGAATATTTCTCTTTAATACTGTATGTCTAATTTTGACCTTGTAATATTTCGAGAGTGTAAATACTTGTCAATTTGTTTTCTCACTAGGTATGCTGGTTGGGGCCTTAATCTTCCTGGTGGAGATCGCCCTTGGAAAACACAAAATGCAACTTGAATAAATACATAAGATCTACATTCAGCATAGATAGTTAATTAAATTAGTTCTATACCTATAGAATGCTTGAAACACATTGAGATTAACAGTCTCAAAGAATTTAAGATAGAGGAATTGCCATCCCCACAAAAGAACAGCTGGAATCTAAAGACCACTTTGCGTAAGAAGTATTAGAACAAAACAGTATAGAAAACAATGGGATTTTTTGCAATGGTTGTGGAAAAGTCATGTGACCATACAACGCGAACTGCAAGAGGACAATAAGGAGGAGTTATTAAATACCTTGACACAATTAGACCATATAATTATAATGAATTAAAATCAGTGGTTCCTTGTAACACACGTAACATTGTAGAATCATGATTCTGGCAGCGGTGCCACTCCACAGACACATTCTTGTATTTGCTCAAACTGCATCTCGAAGTTTCGAACGAACATTTTACTCTGCAGAGATGGTTAGTCCGTCACCGAACAAATTTCTCGCTATAGTGTCGTAGTACAGACAATGTATGCTCAGGTGGACGAGGCTTTATAAGACAACAAATCTCATATAAGTAACGTATATCATCAACATTAGACCCCTGCCTGCACTTTACTTTACGTTACGTGAACACCTTAAAATAAAGTTATCATTGCAGCTTTACTAAATATCCTTTATGACATCCTTTGTTAATTGATCTCTAGAGATTGAAGAGAAAAAATTAAGTGGAATTGAAGAGGAAAAAAGAAAACCACACTTATGGTGTCTGGTCTTTTGGGCTTAGCACAGCCGTCATTATTTCTCTTTACTATATTCATCATTATCTGTTCTTATAAGTTTCAATTTTGCTCAAGATAATGATTGAAATTCCCGAGTAAGGTTGATTTGGTTAAGGACCCTGTGTTGTAGTCAGGAAATGGGAGGTAAACGAGTCCTTCAAATATTGCCACAAAACAACACCTATACAGAAGGAGCTTGTTTCGTGGCATCGTCAGAAGGAATCAGAAGCCTCCAATTCTCATACACGATCACAGGGTCCTTAAGTTATTGGGGCTTAACGCCTATCGACTACGTAGTGGTCAATAAGACGATGTAATAACTGTAAAGTGATAGAATGTGTGTGTGGAGGAAGTGTACGGGTGTGTTGTGTGGTGTTTGTGAGTGTGGTTTGATGTCCCGAGACCCCGAGACTGAGCCACTGAGACAGTATCGAGGCGTCACTGGGTTCTACATAGTGTGTCAGAAGTGGTCAATGCCGCCCAAACATTAACCACCCCGGCTTCTCTTTTCTTTTAAATTTCCCCAATATTATTTTTAAATTTCCCCAATATTATTTTTCTATCTCGTTTTCATTGCCTCTTGTGAGTTTTAACATTACCACGGCTATAAAGTGCCAAGACATAAACGATTAATAGGGATGGATAAAAAAAGACCAGGAAGTTGAGTTTGGGTATATTTTTATAAGATGCCGAACAATTCACCAATTTTTCTGTACGATCATTGGTTCATTGACAAGTGGGATTGCCGGATGCACCTTTACACACGTTTAATTAATAACAAACAAGGTAAGAAATAGTGCTTGAATTCACTTAGGAATAAAATGAGTTCCACATTGATTTCAAGCGGAAAATTCAGTTTTGACTAGTTTGTTAGATATATATGGCCACTACAGATCAGAGCAGAGCCGAGACTTGGAATAGGGATGGACTGCAATAATTCTCCTTCGCCTATCACGGCTTGCCCCGGTCAGTCGGTCACTCAGACGCCAGAGACTGTACGACCGGGGAGAGTGAAGGTTATGCATAGCCGGCCGGGGTCAAAGTGTTTCCTATCTTTACCTGCTGACGTGGGAGGGGGTTAATATTACGTCGTGTACTGAAATTAAAGTGTAATGTGATGCGGTGAGATGCTGTGGAAGTTTCATGCGGTATTTATTATAATTGTGATCTGGAAATGTCGAACGGAGGAGAGTAGAGGTGTGATGTTTGTAGTGAAAATGTGATCACTGATCAGTCTGTGCTTCTTGGGTTGTTAGATATAGAGGGAAGGATGATGCAGTAGTGTATTCAGTTTCCGTCGACAGAAAATGCAGCTGTGGAATGAAAATGATCTGCGCTCCGTGTTGGGATGTCGACAGTACTATAATTTGAT
This sequence comes from Petrolisthes manimaculis, assembly GCA_034508575.1. NCBI lineage: Eukaryota > Metazoa > Arthropoda > Malacostraca > Decapoda > Porcellanidae > Petrolisthes > Petrolisthes manimaculis. The sequence continues at coordinate 34,961 of JAWZYT010003018.1, read as the reverse complement.
GTATGCATCCGGGTAACCCTGTGATATTTGTGTAATCTACAGCTCTATTCAGCATTATAATATGCTATTGAAAAAAAATTAGCCGTGTTTGTGTAGTGGATAAATTTGTATACCAACACCTCCGAAGTGAAAGGCTACGACATTAATACATTATAACACGTTTGCTATTCGCTACAATTAAAGTAGATCCATGACGTGACAGACAAGCGGCATGGAGTCTGTACACGAGGTAGGGAGGGTGGTGGACATGCCTTCAGTACCCCTCCTCCCCACCTGTTCTTCTTCACTCATCTCAACACCATCCAACTTGCTACGGATGAACTGGTTTGCTGGTGAGTACATGGATGATTGTGGTGAAAGTTGATGTGGCTGTGATGGTGGTGTGTGGTGATGTGGTGCTGGTGGTGACTGATGTTGTTGTGGGCATGGTGGTGGTGGTGGTGGTGGTAATGGTGGTGAATGAGGCTCGTAGGGATGCTGATGGGGTAGTAGTTTTGGTGATGGTAATTGGTGGTGATTCAGATGTGGTGGTGGTGGTGGTGGTGATTGGTGATGTGGTGGTGAATATTGATACGAGTATGATGATGATGGTGGTGAGTGAGAGAACACCTGTGAGGATTTTGGTGATGGTGAAAGGTGATGCGACTGAAGTAATGAGTGTTGTGGTGATGATGAGTGGTGTGGAAGTGGAGGAGGGAGGTGGAATACTTCTTGGCTAGGTGGTGAATTGTGGAGGTGGTGGTGGTGGTGTTGCGTCGGTGTTGCTTGCAGAGTTGATGGTGGTGAATGATACAATGTTGGTAGTTCTGGGGAAGGTGGTGAGATGGGGTTGAATGTTTGTAGACTTGGAGATGGTGAATTATTGTTGTTGGTGTTGTTGTTGAATTGTGTTAGTAGGCTATTTAATGGTGGTGGTGAGTTACTATGCTGTTGTGGAGATGAACTGTATAAAGTATGAAGGCTAGGCGAAGGGGGACAATATTGTGGGGTCGAGTTGTGCAGTGTTTGTTGGTCCGGTATTTGATGTAATGTTTGTGAAGGAGGTGGGGATGGCAGAGGACCTTGAGCTTGTTCATGATACAGGCATTTATCAGGTCCCTGTACTCCTTGTTGAAAGACGATGGACGAATTGTGTTGTGTTGTTTCCCAGGGTGATTGTTCTATTGGAGTTTGTTGCAAGCAGTGAGGTGGAGTTTGTTGCAAGCTGTGAGGTGAAGTGTGTTGTAAGCCGTGAGGTGGAGTATGTTGCAAGGTGTGAGGTGGAGTTTGTTGCAAGCTGTGAGGTGGAGTTTGTTGCCAGCTGTGATGTGAAGTGTGTTGCCAGCTGTGAGGTGGAATGGGTTGTTGGGTGTCCGGCGATTGCTGTTGCATGAAATAGTTCTGGCTGTCCTGATAATCGTAGTTGTTGGTACTGTTGGATATATTATGATAAACTTTGTTATGCTGATCTTCGCACAACATGAATTGGGAGTCGTTGGTTGAGGTAGGATTGAGGAGGTCGTATTCTGCTTTGACCATCAGTAAGGCACTTTTAATTTCATCCTCTTGCTGTTGCCGTCGTCGTCGTTGTTGTTCAAGGAGTGAATATTCTGTTAGGAAAGCTGGATTCTGTTGTTGTAGTCGCATGTGTAAATCATATTGCTGTTGTGTTTGGAAATGGGCAAACTGTGGGTTCTGGGTGTTTGTGTCTTGTTTACCAACCGTAGCCTCATTTGGTATTGACAATGGGTGTTGTTGATGTTTTTGCTGATGCATTTGATGTTGTTGCTGGTACTGTTGTAGTTTATGCTGCTCTGGTTGTTGATATTGCTGGTGGCCAGGATTGTGTTGTTGTAATGTGTGTTTTTGTTGCTCCTGTGGCATGTCTTGATTTTGGTATTTCTGAACCATTGTGTGTAATGTTTGTTCGTCAATCAACGGGCATTTGTTGTTCATATCCCTCGAGGTAGTCGCGGCAAGGAATGATTGCTTTATATGTTGAATTAAAAGTCTCAGAAAATTCGGATCACTGGTCAGCTCTTCCTCAAGGTCAAGCGAGATTAGCACAGATGCCAAGTCGGCATTGAGGCTGGTGTAAAACCCCTTGTTAGGTGGTTGAGGCTGGACGTTTGGAGTGTTCGATGTTACCACCGTCTGTGCTCGCCCAGAAGCTAAGGTTGTGTTAGACGCACCTTCCTGCATCATTTCAGGAAGACACTGACCAGTTTGTATGACATTTGCGACATAATTATTGCCAGACGGAAGGGAATGATCGCTTTTTACAAACAGTTTAGGGGATGACGGGGAGTTTCCCAGACGGACTGTTGATGTGACGAAAGATGACAAGTTGTGATGGTGTTGATCTGTGGACCACGTTGTACTCTGGGCTGCCTCTTGCTCTCCCAATTGAGTCTGTATCTCTTTTATCTGGCATGGGGGTAAACATAGGCAGGCATTAGATTTACTCTGGATGGCAGACCAGCAAACTATATTATAAACAGAACAGAATGCTATATATATATAGCGTAACCTACAGCCTAGCCTAGCCTATTATATATTCCTACTCTCCCCTCCCTTGCTTCACTCACCTCTCTCTTGGCAAGCTTTAGGTTGTAGTTGTTATGTTGGTCGTTAAGTTCTCTTAGATCTGTAAGTTTGAGCAGAAGGCGAGGATACAACAAACGTGCGTTGTGTGGCCCGTGTCTCCATCCAAGGTATTTCCTGTAGGGAAGGTATCGTTATATGTAACACAGTTTCACTTCGCTGTCTGTGTCTGGATATTACCAACGCAACTCAGTACAACCTAACACACAAAACAGTACAAAATAACACACACACAACACAAAATATAAACACTATAAAAAACAAAACAAAAAAAACAGGCACCTTATTGCCTAACTGGCGTGTAGCCTACCTGAGCAAGAGGAGGTAGTGGTCCTGTTTGATCTGGACGGCAGCAGTGTCCTTCAGTCCGGGCCTATCGCTGGTGAAAAGGACAATCAGGAGTAACATCATCATCACAGGCTCGTCCACTCCTAACTTGTTCAGGCTGCAGGGAAAGTAGAGGCGTCAGGGTGAGGGTTTATAGGAAGGAGAGAAATAGGGGAAAGGTAGGGTACGTGGAGTTGAGAGATAGAATATGTTGAACGAAGCGAGTGAGTGAGTGTTAGCGTGCCTTACCTGTGTATAAACTTCATATAAGTCTCGTACAGTTCACACGACACCAGTTTCTTCATGTCCTCGGCCTTGAGTGTGGGGGCGCTGTGGTAGAGTAGATGGGAGGAGTCTGGCCAGCGGTTGTTGGATGTATCGAAGGTTTGCACGCCTCGTATTAGTGACATTTCCAAGATTCCCGTCCTCAGTAAAGTCTCCTGGTCCTAGGAAAAAAAAATGAATATTATGCTTAATTAAACCTAAGACATCTTGGTTTTCCTGTGATCTATACATTTCGTCTGGTGTTCGCAACTATTGATATATGATTAGCCTATTTATTTATCATATTGGATATATTTATACCATCAATAAATCGTCTTTAGATGACAGGTTGATTTCATGAAGATACAAACATCGATCTATGGAGTCTTATTTACATGTGACGTGAAGTCGAGGAAGGCTGGGAAGAGTCTGGCGAAGTAAGCAAACCTCTTGATGATGGTGGTGAACATGGCAACGATCTGGACGCTAGGTCGACCCTCCTTCCACCCACTCAGAAGATCACTCAAATAGGGAACGTCAGTGTAGGACAGCTGATAGTTCCTCACGGCTTGTTCCACCTCGTCCCTTTCCTATGTATGCATGTATGTATGAATGTATGTATGTATGGTGGGTGGATGATATCTGGTTTTAAAGGGATGTTATATTTTAGGTAAATAGAAATATGAAGGTATCTGATTTTTCGAAACTATGCCATGCAGAAAGCAGATTATTTTTGTATTGAGTAGAAGGATTTTTTTTTTACCTCAGTGGTCATGTAGTGGAGTAAAGTGGCTGGGTCTGGTTCATGGGGTACGAGGCCTCTCTTGTGGTCCCTCAACGCCCCCTTCCCGTCCTCCTCACCCCCCACCTTGGTCCTCTTGTCGGCCCTCTGACGCAACCTGTGTTTCCTCTCTTCCTCTGACATCACCCATCTAGGCTCCATCCCGATTGATAAACATTTCTTGTACCTGAGACGAGAGGAATGAAGATTTTTTTTTCTTTTTAATACCGGTACAGATTATATGTTTAATTTTGTGTGATATTTTCAGTTTGTCTTGCGTTATGTCAAGTGTATTATATGTTACTCAAAGGTCTAATAAGTCCATTTGTGTACGGGTTGGGCAAGGCTTTCATGATTTAGTTCGTATCGTTTGGATACAATAGCTCTTCCTATGACAGTAATCTTACAGAGAAAGATAAGAACATATGGTAAATGTCGGAGTAGTTGTGTAAAAATAATAAATGGAGTGAAGAAACTCACCTGCAAAACTGGCAACACTTCCTGGAGGTGATGTTCATGATGCAAAATTCGTCGTAAGGACAGGAAAAGTTAGTGTGTGCGTCGTTGTGGACGGCACGACGGAAGAATGCCTTACACGAGTCACACGAGAGGCCTGCAACAAGATTAATAGGCATGGTTTTATTATTTGTTTAGAGACCAGACAGTTCGTTGGATATTATTATTATTATTATTATTATTATTATTATTATTATATGGATCCACTATACTACGCATAACAGTATAAAACAATAAGCCACAGCAGTTTGACAAATTTAAGCAAATATTAAACATCAGATGATTGAGACATCGAAGCTTAGTATAGATTACGATGCATTTGTGAGTCAGGCGTGAAAAAGATAATTAGGCTACGTCAAATAGCTGCTGTGCTTGGCTAGGCTATGCCACTATTGTGCACTTAGTAACAGTAAGTTCATTCTCTCAGCCAGACAGCATTGGACAAAACACGGTTCTCCGCATGCCGTATCTTCTGTCACTTAGGCTAGTTATTCGAACCACTGGTGCTTCAGAAATATTGTTGCTAGATGAGTGAACGAACGAACTTTTGTACACCGTAGTAGGCTACCACAAAAAAGGAATGAAATGAGACAGAGCGACCCTAGCGACACCTGGCAACTAAAACTAACCTCCGAAGTGCATGCTCTTAGCCCTGTCCCCACAGACCCGACAGATCCTCCTTGTGGGGCTGACGGGGTGGTCCTCTGTGGGTGCTGTGGTGTGGGGGCTGGTGGTCTGGTCAGCTGTGGGGTGAGTGAGGCAATTGATGAGTGAAAACAAATATCGTGGAGAGGAGCTAGAAAAGGAAATGCGTGATCTAGAAGAAGAATGTATAGTATATATTAAGTTTATGGAGTTTAACACGGACCTAGGCAAATGAATGGATAAAGGTATAAGTGTTGTTGTGGTTGATGTTATGTTGAGATAATTTATGCTTGGGGTCTGGTTGTTGAATTGAAAAAGAGATGGAAGATGAAGTAAATGTTTTCTACCGTACTCTTATAAAAATGACCTCTGCCCATGTTAGTCAATTTATATACAAGGATATGATGGAGTCGGCTTGAGTATCATACAATAACTTATTAATAATGTATGATATTCAGCAAGAGACTGTTGATATTTTTTGATTGTCTACAAAACAGGAAAGATGATCAGTTTCAAGGAACGGAAGCAAGTAAACTCAGTGTATTTTCTTTAGTTACTCCTGTTCACATCCGCTCGCTTGGGCTACAATGAGAGAAAACGTACCATAGCAACACATTTTCATCCGTAACAATAATTGAAAAGCAAGATAGACTATTATGATTGTAGCCTATATACTACTTACTTTCAGAGCACAACTAAAGTGTATATTTATATTATTTTGATTACTGAACTATTGTTGCTTTACCTGTCCCTGCAGCATCAAAGGTAGAGTGATGTCCCACGTTGTCAGTGCCCACACCCACACTGACACACGTGGTGGTGGTGGTGTTGGCAATGGTGGTTGTGGTGGTGGTATTGGTGGTGGCAGCTTCTTTCATCTCCTCTCTTCTGTTCCTCTCTTCTTTTCTTTTCTTTCCTTCTCTGTTTCTGTCCTCGGTCTCCTCCCCTTTTCTGCTTCTTTTCTCCGTTTCCTCCACTTCTTCCATCTCTTTCCTCTTCATTGTCTCGGCTGCAATATACCTGCAACACGGAACACCCATCAAACAGTGATAAATATTAGGCCTATTCATTTAAATTAAGGGCAGAATCTTTTGAGAGTAATTTGGTAAAGTCGCCTGTTTCCTGGCATGGTTTGGAAGGATCACAGACCTTTCAGTTCACCAACAAGAGAATAAATAGCCTCTTAATTAAGGGACCTTGTGATCGTGTATGAGACCTCTGATGGCGTCTGTTTCCTCCTGACTCTGTCATATTTATAATAATCCCTACAAACAACTATGGACATTAATATATTTAATGTTGTATCAAGAGTTGTCGCAGTACCTTCTTTGGCAACAGTACATGTAAATCAAAGTATTTTGTTTACGAAATTAATATATTTAATGTTGTACCGGTATTAATAGTTGTCGCAGTACCTTCTTTGGCAACTGTACATGTCAATCAAAGTATGTATCTTGTTTACGATATCTTGTTTATGCCCTTCAACTAATCAGGGTGCATATGTACTTCAGGATAGACATGTGTTTATTCCCACACCAGGTAGGTCACCTCATAACGAACGTGGGAAGAAAAACTGATAAGAATGAGGAAGAAAGTTAAATTTATTATGCTTGTATGTATGTATGTAGAGGCGCCTATTTGCTTTGATGAGGCTACAGTGCTTTTCCTATCTACCACTACTTAATTAAAGGGGATTGGATACATTATTATTATTATTATTATTATTATTATTATTATTATTATTATTATTATTACTTCTACATTTCTCATTCGCATCGTAACTTGTCCAACAAAAACACAAATCCCAAACTACTAGTGAGAATGTCGTGAGTTGTGGAGGTGGTAACACTGTATGGTATATAATTATATTGGCCTATACAGTATTCTGTATTCTGTATTCTGCCGGGGAAGTTATCAGTTTGTTATTTCGTGTATAATGAATGTGTTTGGTTAAATATATATGTAAGAACAGCTTTAGAAGTGGGTTTGGGAAATAGGTATAATTATATGGATACTGTACAATGAATCCGTGTAGGCTAAGCGAGGTGTATTGTATGATAGCGATAACCTATCTGTATCGCCTAGAAAATTCCCCAGTCTATAGGATAAGATGTGGTGGTGGTGGTTGCTAGGTATTATTGTATGTCAGCATGATTGTGGTGTGTGTGTGTGTGTGTGTGTGTGTGTGTAAATGTGTGAGTGTGTGTGTGTGTGTGTGTGTGTGTGTAAAACTATTTCTATACCCTGTGTTCATAAGTTGCAGATTAGTTCTACTGCTGCATATAATTTGTGATGAGTTGGCAGTTTAGATTTTGTTATGTTTACCAAAAAATGCAAAGAAATTAAATGAGGGAGCCGTCCAAAAATGCCAAAACTGTACCCTCCCAATCAAGGACCTAAGATCGTGTATGAGAGTTGGTGGCTTCTGATTCCTCCTGCCTATGTCACGAAACATTGCTCCTTCATTACTGATGGTGTTTCGTGGCAATGTTTAAAGGATTCATTAACTCCAATTTTCTGACTACATCACAGGGGCACCTAAGCCTCTTCGACTTCGATGTAAACCATTCGACTTTTTTTTTTTTTTTTTTTTTTTGGAAGGGGAAGGGAGTAAATTCGTGTGGAGTTGATATGAGCGATACGTTGAGTGCACTATCCGTATTTCGTGTTGTGTTAAATAAATTATAACTTACGCAATTTTTGGACCCATTTGAAGATAGTAAATTCGTCTACAAATGCTCAAAGTGAAATTTATGATCCGCTGTCCGTCTTCTGGGGAACTCCAAGATGTGTCACAATGAGAGAGAGTCCCATGCAAAGGAAGTGTTGAGTTAATACGTCTTGGCTGTTTGCTGGCTCGGGAGATACTGAACTCTACTCTTAAGATGTCGCCCCTTACTGGTGTGTCCTTCCCTTGTCTCCCACCCTCCCTCCTTCCTTTCCTCCCACCCTCCCTCCTTCCTTTCCTCCCACCCTCCTCCCTCCCTTTCCTCCCACCCTCCTCCCTCCCTATCTCATTCTCTTCCTCCCTTCCTATCTCCCTCCTACCCTCTCTCCCACCCTCCTTCCTCCCTCCCTCCCTATCTCCCTCCCTCCCTATCTCCCTCCTTTCCTCCCTCCCTCTCTCTTATCAAAGCAGCCCCCAGTCTCCCAATTAAGTATGAGCCTCGACAGTCCACACACGCCCCCTTCGCCTTGCTTGCCTGCCTGCCTACCTACCTATCATGTGGCCCCCCTCAGCAGCCGCGACAAATGACCCATGTAATACAACACCTGGCTCGCTGTCGCCCTCTTCTACTCACGACGAGGCTGGCTGGCTGGCTGGGGAAGTATAAGAACACCTGTGTTTTAACTGGGCAATCTGCTTGGAGTGAGTGGTTGGTTGGTCGGTCGGTCTGTCTGTTGGGATTCTTCTCTTCTCTTTGCACTTTCGTATTCTAACATACTGTCGGCTTCCAAGTATGTAAAGTCACCGTGGTACTCTTCAATTATTTTATATTTTTTACTAAGGGATTGAAGGTTTTTAAGATGGGTTCCAGGGTTTGGCTGGTTGGTTGACTTTCCCGGCATCCTTTTTTTAAATATAGATTATGAACAGGACTATACACCCATGTCAGTAGAATAACAAAAAATGTGTCCCTTCCTTCTCCAATTGTTGTGTGTGTGTGTGTGTGTGTGTCTGAGCGAGCCAGGTGGGAGGCGCCGGCACGTGGAGCGGTCAGTCAGTCCACTTAGAAGCCCTCCATCGTCTGTGATAGCGAAGGGCGGGGGGTATGGGGAAAGGGTGAGCGATGGATGGGGGTAGAGGGCGTAGGGGGAGGAAGGGATGGGATGGGTGTGGGGCGGCATCTGCAACATCAGTATGACGGCCACAGCGAAACCAAATGGTCAGTCAGGTGGGCAGGGGTCAGGGGAGGTCACGCGTGCCGCCACAACCAAACACACCTGCACTACACCACCACCACTACTACTACTACCACTCATAACCCTCTACACTTCACTGCTCACACTACACTGCCCACACTTCACTTGCCACACTTCACTTGTTACACTTCACTGCTCACACTTCACTGCCAACACTTCACTTGCCACACTTCACTGCCCACACTTCACTACTTTACAACCCACACCACTTCACGTCACACATTTCACTGCCCACACCACTTCACTATTAACACTTCACTTGTTCATCTCCAATAACCATGCAGTGCCTTTTGTTCGGTATTTGCTTATCGTTACCATCCCAGCATCATAGTTTCTGCCTCTGGTGTGTCTTTTTGGTTGCTAAGAAATTTCACACTGGGAGGAACTGAACATGATATTCCACCTTATGGCTGTACCACGAATTCCTGCGTCCAATTGTCCAACTGCACATAAACATTCGTCATGCAAAATCCCCCTAGCCACCCACTGCCTCCATACGTCCATAAATACCCGCCAACCCGCATACATCCATAAATGAGTCCTTCAAATATTGCCACGAAACACACACACCTATATGGAAGGAGCTTGTTTCGTGGCATAGTCAGTAGGAATCAGAAGTCTCCAATTTCCATACACGATTAGTACAGGTTCCTTAAGGGTTGAGGACTGGTGGCGCCGGGCTGACCATCGGCTTTCAATTTGGAATTCCTTTGAAGTGAAATGTAGCGGTAGTAGAGAAAGGTACCGGTAGCAGAAAAAGGTATCTGATGGAGTTGACCGCCGCTAGCTGTGAGGGGGTGGGGGGTGGAAAGTATATGCAGGGGAAGGGGAGAGGTGGTGGAAGGGGACAGTACAAGCAAGGGAGGAGGTGGTGGGGGGACTACATGTAGGGGGGAGGGGGGCGGTATCACAAAAGAGAGCGGGATAGGTTAACAGAGAGCCGGTGTAGACGTTTGAAAACACTCCCCCTAAACAGGACTCCCGGAGTCTCTTGAAACTAGTTTTAAAGCACTCCAGTTTATTGAAACTAGTTCAATAGCACTCCCCAGTCAACTGAAACTGGTTTCATATGACTCCCCATCAGGTTGAAATGACTCCCAGTATTGGATGTTCTAGAAAATGTTTTATTTATGTTGAAAAAAGAATAAAAATAGTCATTCGGCACTACAGACGAATAACTACATTAAAATGGGTGCCTGCTTTATTTTCTAGGTACACTGACTCCTCTATTACCTCTTCACCATTCGGCCTGTGTATATGCCATGTGAGCTTCGGACCATACTTTGCCCACACACAAACATTAACATTAAACATGTTAGCTGCTGCTAATATTTCTGTTGTTATTCCCCACACTCTATCGTTACGCATTGATTCTGCTTGGATGTTTTCATTACATAATTACATAATTCCCCATATTGCTTTTCGTTTTTACACAGACTACTCACCAGTCATATCTCTCCTGTTTGGCTTATGGACACATTTTAGACACTCGTCTTGTATAAATAATGCCCGACATTTCCTCCGAAAATTTGCTTTTTTCCCTTATCATTTCCAACATGCACTGGATACTTATTTGTCCGCAAAAACTCTTCCACCTCGTCCATCTGAGTAGCGAACTCCATGGTAGCACTAGACACACTGACGACAATCTAAAACGTACCTTGGTAAGTTTTCATCGACGCTTCATTTCAAACTAGTTTCATGAGACTGTGGAGTCATTCTAAACAAGGTTCATTCGACTGTGGAGTCATTTCAAACGGGTGGGGAGTCATCTGAAACTAGTTTCAAGTGACGGGGAGTTAACTGAACCTAGTTTCATCTGACTGAGGGAGTCTTCTGAAACAGGGAGTACTTTGAAACTGTTACACCGGGAAGGGGGTCGGGTCGGTTGGAGTATTAGGGAGTTTCAGTTGGAGAAAACGGGGCTGGAATGGTAAGGGGGTCAGAATGGAGAGGGACCCAAATTGTAGGGGGTCGTATTAGAAGGAGAGTGGTGGAGATTACAGAGATGGGACGACACAGTAACTTCTTAAGGACCCTGTGTTCGTGTATGAAAATTGGAGGCTTCTGATTCCTCTTGACTATGCCATGAAACAAGCTCCTTCCATATAATTGGTGTTTCGTGGCAATATTTGAAGGACTCACTAACCTCAAATTTTCTGACTACATCACAGGGTCCTTAACAGTTAAAAAAATAAACACTTGACTCTGTGACACAAACATTGCATTGACACGTTAGTTATATTTAGGATCATGGACAGACAGATAGATATATTTCCCCATCCACCTTCTCATACTCTCTATTTCTCATTCTCCAATTTCTCCTCTTATTCACTCGCCTCCCATTTCTCATTTTATTTCTCCTCCTCCTCCTCCTCCTCCTCCCCTTTCCACTATTCTATCCTTTTAGACCCAAATAGACTCGTAAGTACCAATAGGTCTGTTGCTGTTTGTTTTTCCTTTTGTATTCCACCTTCACCTCCTCTTCATCTTTCACCTATTTGTCCTCACCGCATGAATAATTAAGGGAGGGGTCTGTCCACGTGCGGGCAGACGGGGGGGACGGGGGAGGGGGAGAGGGGGAAGCATACGACAGAGAGCTTAAAGAGGAAGAGACGTACAGGAGGGAGAACGAACATAAGGAGTTAGAGAATGTACTGTAACATTTTTTTTTCGCTCTCTCTCTCTCTCTCAAAAAAAAAAAAAAAAAAAGATAAAAAAAAAAGAGTACCGGTAACTAACTAAATCAATTGATAAGTAAATTAATAATACAAAAAAAACATACTCTTCTCCATTTTTCTTCAACCTCGTCCTCTTCATCACCCCATCATCTCCTTTATCAACACCCCCCCTCCACATCCCCTTCATCTCATACCACTACTACTACCACTACTACTACTACCACCACTACAACACCACCACCACCACCACCACTACCACCACCACCACCACCACTACACCACCACCACCACTACCACTACCACTACCACCAACACCACCACTACTACTACCACCACTACCACTACCACCACTACTACCACCTGCATTGTTAAGTATTCAACATGTCATTATTATGCATCACAGTGAACGCCTTTGCCAGTGAGACACCTTATTCACTCCCTACTCATTTTTTTTTATCAAGCACACGACAACAAACACCAACTCAATTCATTAACCTACGTAGATCCATTATTGTCACTCGTTCGTTAAGTTTCAGGATGCTACGTTTGTCTTCCACTTATGACACTCGTCCACTTTCTCTGTGTACACTTTCTTGGTCAGCAGCATCCCAATTTTAGTCTTTTATTTTTCTATTTTATTTTCGCTGTCTTTTCATTCTACTTTTTTGGTTAGCACATACATACCAATTTTAATATTAATGTTTTCTGGCAAATTTTCTCTGTATCACACTTTTTTGGTCAGCAGCTACTCTGAGTTTAATCTTATACTCAATTTTCTATGATAATTATTTTCTCTGTCCAAACCATGCATATCTAAAAAAAGAAAAGGTTCTCTCTGCTTTCTTCCACCACCACCACCACACACACACACACACACACACACATCCCTCTTTCATCCCCCCCTCCCCCAACCCCACAGACCCTTCCATCCCTCCTTTCTTCCCCCTTCTTCCCCTCCCCCTTCATCCCCACCCTCCTTCATCTCGCCCATCTCCAACCCCCTCTTCATCCCCTCCTTGCCCCCCAACCCCGTGCTCCCCTATTTGTCTCTTCTGTAGCCTACCTGGACTCTCAGTTGTTCAGTAAGGCGTGTTATTAACCCCTACACGCACGACTGAAGCACATGCACTCACACGGTATGACAATGTGTATATGTATGTATGTATGTTGGGTTGTAGGTCCTAGTGTTGTAATGTGTATGTGTATATGTAGCCTATGTATGTATGTATGCAGTTTTGTAATGTGTAGGCCTACAGGTATGTGTATATATAGCCTATGTATGTATGTATGTATGTATGTAGTGTTGACCGGGTCGTATATCCTATCAGTGATTACGTGTACAGTCATTGCATATAATCCTTAACCATGCAGACTTTCCCTTACACCCTGGCCAAGGACTATGTGCCTCGACTGTACATACCTTCCAGAAGTTGAATTATTTTTGGTAAAGGAACGCGCGACACATAAGTGGAGATTAACTTTTTTGCTAAATTGGAGTGCTACTGATTCCTCCTAGACTAACTATAGTATATCAGGGAACAGACTACCTTTATGTTACTCATAGGGGGATAATTTTGTTTCGTGGCATAGTCAGGAGGAATCAGAAGCCATGCACCGAGTCTCATACACGATCATTTTTTATTGAGTTCCATAATTATATAAACAAAATATACTGTGCATGGTTTTCTCGAGAGGTAAATAAAACGAGTGAAATAAACAACAGTTGGTTTATTTTCACACACTTGTCAGTCAGAGAGATTTGGTGGGATGATAAATAGGCTAGATGGGTTGGGTCTGGTTGTTGAGGTTCGGGATGATGTGTGGAATAGCATAGGATTGTTTGGGTTTGATGCGGGTTGGTTTGGGTATGTTGTTGTTGTAGGTGGTGGTGGTGAATTGGTTCGGGATTAAATAGACTATCTACGAGAGTCTAGAAAAAGGTGGGGGATGGGAAGGGAGAGGGTTGGAAGTTGGGGATATGGGTGAATAAGTGATGTAGGGTAAATTGAGAGAGATGGAAAAAGATGGAGGAGAGATATGGAAAGAGTGGTGGAGTAGGAGGAGGAGAGATGGATAAAGATGAAGAAGAGAGATGGAAAGAGTGGAGGAGTAGGAGGATGAGTAGTATGAGGAAAGGAGGATAGAATTATAATAAAAGATGGATCAGAGAAAGTGGAATGAATTTATATGTGTGAAAGGGAAGAGAAGAGAAGAGAGACGAAAGAGAAGGTAGAGGGATGGGAGGAAAGAGGGAGAGACGGGCAATGATGGAAGAAAGGAAGGAGGAAGGAGGGAGAGAGGAAAGGAAGAAGAGAAAATCGAGAGAAGAAATAGGAGAGAAATGTATAAGTATAAGGTATTGGGATGGGAGAAGAGGATACTATAAATCTATAATTATTTATATGCATATAATATAAACTTTATTCCCTATGGTATTAACAAGATCAGGTTGTCATTTTCCTTAACAATCAAGGCAGGAGAGTTGATAGAAATCTAAGAGGACCAAGACAAGACTAAATCACATAAGTTGAAGTAAGATCGTACGTCAGGTTTTAATTAGATACAAATATCGGTCTTAGCATTAACTCTAAAATTTGTCTTGATCCCCGCTAAAATACAGGTTGTGTTTGATTGTGTAAATATATATATACTGTATATATATATATACTCATATTTATATACATACATATTGTAATATCGTACGGTAGCTAAGAGTACGGTACCTTCATAACTCTTGTTTCTCGAGAGACACACACACACACATGTACAGGACTAGATGTGAGGAAGTAATAATAATAATAATAATAATAATAATAATAACAATAACATTTCTACAACATTACAGATATGAATAACCAAAGAGAAGAAGCTTTTTTTCTTAATCTACACAAATATACAAATGATATATGATGAATAATGTATAATAATGTTGTGTTAATAATATGTACAGTTGTATCAAGAATTGTTGCTGAAGACGTAAGAGAAAAAAACACAATGGGATTAAAAAGGAGGGAAGTTTGTGTTGATAAATCTGGAGTAACTGATTTTCCACCAAACTATTCCAAGCAACAGGATGCCATTAATGTTGTTTGGAAGAATCATGACACACCAATGTACCAAAAATGAATGACCACCTTAAAAATAAAAATGAAACAGACAAACACACACACTTACAACGGCGTGGGTCCCCTCATTGAGCATAATAATAATAATAATAATAATAATGCATGGGTACTAGGCTATGCTCAAGTCGCCTCATCCATCCTATACCATAACAATAATTATATAGGCTCGAGTAGGGGTCCCATTCCGAGTGTGTGTGTTTATCTGTTCCATGTGTCCGCGACTGTACGGTACGTGTGTTTGGGTTTGCAAGGAATGTTTGTTTGTTTGTTTGTTTGTGTCATTTTGTCAAGTCGGGGATCAGAATGTATCAGTGCATGTATGTATGTACAGTGGCCAGCACTTATAACTGGTACAAGAAACGAACGAGGACTGACAACAACGCTGACTGTACCGGATATAAGTTCTGGCCATTGTACGACCAAATAGTAACTAGCTTATGTATAGATATATATTGTACCGAAGTGAGATTTAGGCTAGTACCAGTGAGAAATTTATTTATCATGCTTTCAGAACACAGATAAAAAACAATAAAATACATAAGTTTGTTTACCTCGAGAGTTCTTCAATGTTATCATCGGAATGAAGAGATAATGTGAACTTTCTCGTATGTTGTTGTTGATAATGTATCTTTGTATGATTAGAAGATTTGTATACATACTATACCTACCTACATACATACATACATGGTCAACAGTGCAGTATAGTGGTAGTGGTAATAGTGTATTCATAAAATTAATGGTCGTATATATATAATAATTTTTTGCAATGCTATATGTAGTGTTGACCATGGTATAGTACTAGTATACGATGGCTCATGCAGTTGTTTGTCTATGGATTCAGTCATCGTACACCGTCACCACGCCATCGTATACACCATGTATGTTCTTGAATACTAATGAACCTGTAATTCAAACTCGGTGACTGGGAAGGATGTGTGTGAGTTATTTTATTTTCTCTAAAAAGGGGAGTTTATAGTAAGTATAATTTTTGGTGTGTACATTGGAGCGTCTTGATTCCTCCAAAGTATGCCAGGGAACAGGACCAGATGAACAAAGATTATGTGTGTGCTATTGCTTGGAATAGTTTGGAGAAATCATTTGCTCCCGATATACCAACACTCGTAATAAAAAATAAAAAATATAAAAATCATAATAATAATAATAATCAAATAAATTGGGAGTTGTATGATTACAGAGAATAATTTTTGTTTATTGTTTATTGATGTGAAGACTGGCACAAGGGAAGTCTGTTTTGGCACATAGAGGCGAGTCAGGTGGGCACACATATGTACACACATACACACATACACGCAGTACAAGGTAGCTCCTCACACACACAGATGGTAGCTCATCACACACACACACACACACACACACACACACACACACACACACACACACACACACACAATGAGTACACGAGATAGTGGGACAATGCATCGATTCCCAGCACACATTAATTAAAGGAAACCTAATGAGAACTCTGTAATCCCATTCTGCTCTGAAAGTTGCCAGTGTGTGTGTGTGTGTGTGTGTGTGTGTGTGTGTGTGTGGTATTATCCTAAGTTAAGAATATACGTAGTTATTAATTAAAGAGTATAAAGTACAGCCTAAACAGGGTAAGCTTTTCAAATACAAAGGACTAGATTACAGTTCACGACACACACACACACAAAAAAAAAAAAAAAAAAAAAAACATACACACATGGTAGCTCATCTTACACACACACACACACACACACACACACACACACACATTCATTCAGTACTATAGCTGAAGAATAGAGGATTAAGTCTCCCTATTCTTGTGTACGGTAGGTAAGGCTTCTCAGAGAGGGTGGATGATGAGAAATGGAGAATGAATGAAGGTAGAGTTACAAATAGGTAGTTACAAATAGGTAGAGTTACAAATAGGTAGAGTTACGAATAGGTAGAGTTACGAATAGGTAGAGTTACAAATAGGTAGAGTTACAAATAGGTAGAGTTACAAATAGGTAGAGTTACAAATAGAAAGAGGGAGGGAGGGGTAAAGGGAGTAAGGAAGGAAGGGAGGAGGGAAGGGAAAGAGGGAGGGAGGGAGGGTAGAAGTCATCTGAGTATAATATGTTGAGAATCCCGATCTAAGAAGCATGTTGTGACAACGGCACTTGTTAAAAATTCCGCCAACAGATGTCGCGCCATTACACTAATACAGTCATCCATCCGTCTTCCATATCAGTTTCCATATTATTCATTGCGTTAGAGAGAGAGAGAGAGAGAGAGAGAGAGAGAGAGAGAGAGAGAGAGTCGTCAATGTAAACAAACCCATGTGTAGTAATGGCGTGAGATTGGTTAGACTAGATAGGATTTATTTTACGAGAGCCGCTGCCTCAGTAATATAACCCGTAATGTGTTCAGGATTCACGCTACGTAGGCTAAGGGATTATTTCTCTACCAAGCTCCACTATCCTAGATTAATTAAAGGAAAATGTACAGTCTCTAACTACAGGATCGAAGTCTATATAAGGTCATTTATAAAGAGGCTAGGCTACTCAGACACCAACTTGGCCTTACGTTTGTTTATTATGATCGGTTGTAAGTCACTTGCTGTATAAGATAATAAATGTTTTAAAAGGACTGTTGTAGCCTGTGTGTGCATTAGGGTTGACGTCTTAGTGAGAAGGTAGATTCATAAAACGGTAGCAGATATAAATTTAGGAGATGGTTAGGCCTAGTAAGAAAAGATAGTGTTTTTGTTGTTGCTGTTGTTGTTGTTGTTGTTCATAAAAGTGTTTAGTTACAGCGAATGACTGTCAACCATCATCATCATCATCATCATCATCATCATCATCATCTATGTTTAGTTTCTATTTATCTTATGTTAGTAAACCGGTGACCCAACTTGTCCTGATGATAATAGACTACTTGGTGAAGCTCTTTGGAAGAATAACATTTGAGTCATAGTATTGTACAGTTGCCAAAAAAGGTATTGCGACAAGTATTGATACAACATTAAATATATTAATGTCCGTAGTTGTTTGTAGGGATTATAAGTATGTATTACAGAAGGATATGTATATTTCCTTCTGTTATACATACTTATAGTTCCTACAAATAGTTGTGGATATTACTATGGTTAAAGTTGTATCAAGATTTGTCGCAATACCTTTTTTGGCAACTGTACATATAGCTGACCATGGGAAAAATGTAATTATGTCACAATTTAGGGTAGTATATTATGTAAAAAGGATTGTGGTAATTAATATTTTTGACAGCATGGTAGATAATAACTGGTGATGGAATAGTGGTGAAAGAATAATGAATTGTATTTGTTAAGCTTCATAACTTATCACTGTACTTCACCACTGACTAGGCTAGATGAAGCAGAAGGAGTAGACTACTTTATTTATATTTTCATTTCAGGACAAATTAGCCAAGGTATAAGTTGAAGGCCTCAATATATTACATAATTTTATATATATATATATATATTTTCTTGCTCGATTATTTTCTCTCAAGTATCATCATTATCATTTTCAGCAATAATAGTAGTAGTAGTAGTAGTAGTAGTCTGCTTAGTAGTAGTAGTAGTAGTCGTCGTACCCGAGTCATACGGCTATAGAGAGATTCAACCCATGTTTACCTAAGCCTATATTAATTCATTTGACTATAGTGGCTACCGATACTGTATGTCTAATCTACCTATAGGACTAACTAACTAACTATGTAAATCTACCGTGAAGCTACGAATAAAACAGGAAGCAACTCTTGGTGAGGCACTGTCGAAGAAATAATAATAATAAAAAAAATAAAAATAATAATAATAATAATAATAATAATAATAATAATAATAATAATAATGATAATAATATAGAGGGAAAGAGTGAACGATATAAATGAGTGATACACACACGAAGCTACATAGTAAAAGATTGTGAATTATGTACCGTATGAGAAAATAATTAATTGAGTAGTAGGAGTTAAGAAAAAAAAAAAAAAATCTTGCCGACATACAATAAAAGTTCCTTATATAATAGGGTGAGTCTATAGGTGTACTTTGATGGGAGTTAACAGTTAGGTAGCGTACGTTATGAGCTGCTGTTGCCACGTTCCCATTCAGATCGATCCTTCTTTCCTTCTTCACTGCTCTCCCTCCAGCTTCACACACACACACACACACACACACACACACACACACACACACACACACACACACACACACACACACACACACACACACACACACACACACACACACTTTATTCATTCATCATCGTCGTACAGTTGTGGTGATAAAAAGTCATCCATTCTTTCCTTCCTTCATAACTTAAAATCGGCTGTTTAGTGATGCATTTTGGAAGTGACATTGAACTCCAATTTTGTCAACGATGTATGTATTTGTGGAGTCGAGGGAAAAACAAAGGATAATAAATATAATATAAATGACTTTTTAAGAACACGACTGTACACACTCGAACTAAAGTCCGTCACCACCAGATCTCATGTCATGTCTTTCTTGTATTATTCTTGTTTACCAAAAAAAAAAAAAAAAAAAAAAAAAATGAATAAAAATAAACCTGGGAACTCCTCGTCGAGAATTATTCCACAGTCATGTATGTATGGATGATGAAAATAATTATAAATGTACGGTATCTTCTGGTGGCAGGTAACATGACTTTAGTTTTTGGGTGTATGTATGTGTATGTGATCAGCTGAGGGTTACATGTTCACTCATAGAAACACTTAAAGTCTATGTATAGCTTAAATGTATATAATAGTTGTTATCACACATAGATGTATTGCAGAAAGGTCACACACATACTCATGCAGGCTGGGTCAGTATTCATGCAACATACACACACATTATATTATATACACACACATATACATACGCACTCATATGTAAACAGTACGTACAACACAAACACACGTATGTAAACACACACCAATCATCCAAGTATACACACAAACACACACACACAAACACACACACACACACTAGAAACTCACTCACTCACTCACTCACTCACTCACTCACACCAAATGTTTTCTTTCATTTAATTAAGATTACGTTTTGGGACCTATACCATTAAGTCATCTATAGAATTATTATGTGTCGTAAGTAAATGATAGATACATAACCTTATTGATAATGATTTGTTCTGGTTTAAAGCGACCATAGTAAGTTTGGGATCACTTGTCTTCTATAGTACTTAATCGTAATAAATATATAATGAATTAAGCACACATATATAATTATTAGCTCACTGTGCATAATATAATATACCGTACCAAACGACATATCGCACTGTTTTAATTAAGTATTTTTTAAGAATGGTAAAGTATATAATTATAGTCTGTATTGCATTATTATTTATATGTCTTTTTTTAACTTTTTCATATATTTGTCTTTTTTCATGTGTGTGTGAAAATTCCATCGATTTTCACACGGTTGGAATGAATATATTTATTGTTTTTGTTTTTAATCTCTATTGCATATTTTCTCTACTCTTATTTATTATTACTGTTATTATTATCATTATTATTATTATTATTGTTATTATTATTATTATTATTATTATTATTATTATTTCTATTATTATTATTTCTATTATTATTATTATTATTATTGTTATAATTATCATCATTATTGTTATTATTATTATTATTATTATTATTATTATTATTATTATTATTATTATTATTATTATTATTATTTTCATGGCGTGCATCGTAATACTAGAACTTGCATTGCTAATTTTTTTTTCTTGATGTGGTGTTGGTTGTTGTGTGGATCCTTGTCTTGTTATTATCTTACCAGGGACTCGTTCGGTGTGTAAGAGAGAGCCGGACTCGGACTCGGGGGATTCGAATCCATCTCCTGTCTTGTTTGTGCTCTGTCGGTTCCCACTTCATTGCTGTTTACATGTTTGTTTGTTTGTGCGTTTTTATTTAGCGGGGCAGGGACACATCCACGGAGTTAATTAAATATTGTTTCTTTTTTTATTTCCATGTCTGTGTATCTATTGATTTTTTTTATATATTTGATTTTCTATTGTTTTATTTTCAAGACCATTTCTCTCTCGTTTTTGTTCACCATCACGAATTATTTCTTGTCAACATACATTATTTTTTTTGTTCTATGTAATTTTCCTTCGTGTTGCTGCATTTGCAAGACTTTTTTCAGCTCTGTTTATACATATGTATGTGTGAAATATATTACTCTTTTACATCTTTTTCAGTATCTTCACTATATATATATATTGTAAACAACGTCTTTATCGTTTCGTGTTCCAAGTTTATAATTATATTCTCTCGTACCCATCACTTTCTTTTGAGTATTTCAGAGATCATTAAATTTGTCCATCCTTTCACTTAATATTCCCACATTCACAGTATTTATTTGTCTCTCGTTTTGCACCATATAATATATTAGCTAATCCTTATTGAAACCCCACCATAATATTATCCTACCTACATAATATTATCATCATCATCATCATCATCCTCAATCATCATGAACTAACTATACATACATACAATTATTTTTCGTCCGCTATCCTGCTATGCACCTTAATTCAATTTGTAAAAGGAGAAGAGCTAATGGTAAGATAAGCTACGTTAGATGTCGACGAGATACGCTTAGAAAGATATGAGGATTATTATTGTATATTTTTAAGAGAGGAGGAGGAGGAGGAAAAAGAGAAAGATGGAAGGAGGGAGGAGGAGAAAGAGAGGGAGGGTGGAATGAATAGATGGATGGATGGATGGATGGGTGGAAAGGGGGTAAGGGATTGATGGAGAAAGAGATGGAGGAGGAGGAAGAGGACAGAAAATGAGAGGGAGGGTTGAATGGATAGATGAATAGATGAATAGATGAAGGATAAGGGTGGAGGGTGGGAGATGGATAGTTGTGGCTAGTGTGGATTGGTAAATATTGGAGAGGTTGAAGGGGAAATAGATGGTGATGATAGTGATGGTGGTGATGGTGGTGATTGGTGGTGGTGAACTCCTCCCCTCTCATGCATTCTCACTTATTTTGAATTCTACACGTCACTTTGGATTCCACACGTCATTTTGGATTCAGTCTGGTTGGATTCCATATGTAATTTTGGATTCCACACGTCACTTTGGATTCCATTTACGTCTGTTTGGATTCCATGTCACTTTGGATTTCATTTCACTTTGGATTCCACTTCAGTTTGGATTCATCGTCAATTTGGATTCCTGACTACTGTGAACTCGAATCTATATTTAATTTTGGATCCCATTAATTTCACCTTAAATCCTACATATTCACTTGGATCCTACATTTTCACCTATTTTTGGAACCTATTATTTTCACCTTGGATCCCATTATTTTCACCCTGGATCCCATTATTTTCACCCTGGATCCCATTATTTTCACCCTGGATCCCATAGCTTCACCCTGGATCCCATATTTTCACCCTGGATCCCATTATTATCACTTTGATCCTATATTATTTACCTTGGATCCCATTATTTTCACACAGATCCTATTATATATATTTTTTTTTTTACATTGAATCCCATTAGGCTATCTCTTCAAGGGATCTCGTGTCACTTTGGATTCCACTACACCTATTCTGAACACAATTTGATCCCCCTTAATTAACAGAACAGAACTCCCCTTTTTTTATGGCGAGTTTATAATTATTCAAAGTTTCTAAGTCAAGTCGATGCCGGAATACTCACGCACACCGTTTGTTCATTTCACAATTATTTTTTTCTCATTGTATGCATAATATCAATGACTCTTTTATTTCTCTATTTCTGCTGTACGTGTTTTAGTTACCGTATCTGTTCGTGCACTATTTTCTTTTGTTTGTCGAGTTTACTACAGGGTGTGATGAACGTTCTGATATAATTGTTTGTTTGGGTTGAGATTATGTACTCAAGTTATCTACTAATGTTTTGTTTTTGCCATCGTCTAATCCAGAATACACATAGAGGTGTGTACGTACTGGTAATGGGGTTCAGTTTCTACATTTTACTAGCTGAAAGAACGTGGAATTACAGAATGTTCAACTGTTATGAGAACATCTTGCCGTGGTGTCCTGACGAATATAAAAAGGACTAACTATTACTATCCTTCACCAGGCATTGTCTTCTCTGTACTACTAGTGGTCTGCCATGCAGGGAGAAGACACTCTTTACTTTGGGTCACGAGTATGTTGGTTGTTGATCCTCTTTGACATAGTGGAATTTTTTCCCTGTAACACTGTCTTGAACTTAGACACGAAGGTGAGAAATTATACTCCATCTCCTCTTAAGTTATTCACTCCGCCTACTCTGTCAAGGTGTCAACAGTTCACTCCACCTCCTCTGTGAGGGTGAAGGGTGGAATGTCCTCACCTCCTAAGGACCCTGCCAGACTCTCAGGGCGTGACACCTCCCCCTCCCACAGCGCCGCCGCCACCTGGTCCTCCTCTTCGATGGAGTCTTGTGGTGAGAGTTTCCTGCGGTGTGACCTTGGTGATCCTTCTGCTTCAAGGTGGCGGTGGAGGCGTCGGCTTGAGTACAGCCTGGCACCCCTGCGGCCTACAGGTTCCCACTCCAGAGGCACTTCTGTACGACTGAACTCCTTGAAAAGACGATCCGATTTCTCGTCGATGGAATAATCGCGTTGAAGAAGTCTGTAGTGAGCGGCTGGGTAACGATGTGTGCGTAAGAATCTCGCTAGCACCGACCTTTTGCCGCTCAGTTCGTCTGTGGTTGTGGCATCAGCTTCCAGAGAACCTCCTACACCCACCATGGGGGAGCTGAGTTGTGCACTTAATGCTGTGTCTAGCGAGGCGTGGCGTTCCCTCAGTGCTTCACGACGCTTCTTGGCTTGAGACTTACCCCAGCGTCTCTCGAACTGTGCCACGCCTTTCCTCAGTCGCTCCCTTTTGCTTTGAGGATCCCAGATGGTATCTAAGGACTCTATGTAAGATTCAGGGTCGCGGCAGTATCTCTCCCGACTACGATCTCTTTCCATGTCCGTCTCTGTAACCTCAAGACTGTCCTCGACGAAGTGGATCTGTTTTTTGCTGAGCTTGGGAGGTCGACTGTTGTTGGCCTCGAGGCTCCTGTACCCGCTGTCTGCCTTCATCTGCTGTAGGCGGTGGGAGTGAGTGTCGCTGGTAGAGTCGGTGGGACAGTCGGTGGTGGAGTCGAAGCTGGTAGTGAGGGCCTCTGGTCTGCTCAGGTCGGTGGTGGAGGAGCACTCAGTGTCCACAGAGTCGAAGCTGTTTTCTGAGGACAGGGGCGGACGTGATGAGGCGTCCAGTTGCTGTTGGGAATAAAATGGGATAAGTTTGGTGTTGCTTTTGTGAACTGGGAGGAAAAATACATGTTAATATAATGAACTGGAGAGGAAAAATAGATGTTAAAATTAAGCTAAAAGTTTCATATATTTATTTTTAATCTATGTAGAGTCTTTTTCTGTCTGTAGAGTAAAATATCTTATATAATGAGTCAGTGATATAGTGCTTTTTATTGTGGGGCAAATAGAGGGTTACTGATTCCTCCAAAATATGCCATAAAACAGATCCCTACTCGTAAACTGAGATATCATCCTGTTTTCCGGCATAGTTTGAAGAGAATAGTAGCCCCCAAAATCTATAGGATGATACTATACAATTTATAATGTCCAGTCGCGTCGCTCTTACTGTACATGTATACCAAAACCCTCGATCATCTTTGTGTGCAGGAGCAGAACAATTATTAACATCACAAACTTAAAAATAACACGTGAAAGATTTTGCCTAACCTTTACACGGTACATGAGACTATTATTATACCTCTATTCTCCTTCTTCATAAATATTATACTCATGTGCTAAGAGGAACGCCAGAAATAGAATATAATACTGTGTCTGTCTGTCTGTCTTTATTAAATACCAAGAGAATCCTTTACTTTCTGTTGCATCTGTAAAGGGAATGTGTGCTATTTCTGTACAGGCTGGATGTGTGTGTGTATATTTCCTCACTGGCTAAATATACATCGCGACCTCCTACTTGTTTTTCCTCGGGGTGTTGTGTGGTGTGGTACCCTTCCCTTCCCTTCCCCCACTGCCCTCCCTCACTCACTCCCTCACTCCCTCTCTCCCTCATGCACTTCCTTTAGTCCCCCCCCCTCTCTCTCTCTCTCTCATACATTGACTTTTCTCTCTCGCTCCCTTTTTCACTTTTAATTCCTTATATTCCCTCTCTCATTCCAGCTCGTACAATCACTCATGTCTCTCACTCCCTCTCATAGGTTCCATTCTCTCTTTCACTTCCCCTCACTCCCTTCCAAGTCCAACGTCACCAACAACAAAATTATAGTCCCCATTGTCTCTATATCGATCCCATCCATCCATCCATCCATCCATCCATCTATCTATCCATCCATCCATCCATCCATCCATCTATCGAAGAGGTTTGCTTCAGTCGTGAGTGGCGGGACAGGAAGCGACTTGGGAAGAAGAGGGGAAAAGGGAGTAGCCTAGAGGAGGAGTGAGATCAAGAGAGTTAGGGAGTGTGAGGGGGAGGGAGGGAGGGAGGGGAGAGAACAGGATGAAGGCTATATAGGAAGGGGGTGAGAAGGGAGGAGGGGAGGGGGGAGAGGGGAACTTGAGAAACAGACCCCGAGGGAAGAAACAAAAGGTCACACAACATAAATTTAGCCTCGACTCTCATGTGTGTATTTACGTCTGCCTGGATGATGATGATGATGATACAAGGCGAATCATCCTGTCCTGAAACACTTGACTGTATAAATTATTGGAAGGCAGCTACTGTAAATCCACCCACCTATAAGTGTGTCAAGAATCGCATCCCCTATTAGTTATAACAATGAGCTATTTTGTTTCCTGGGGTTATCATTATAGAGGAGGAAGCAGTAGCCTTTCAAATGGGACAAGTTTGATTTTTCAGTATGTGTGTTTGTGTGGGTTCTTTTATTATTATCATTTTTTTTTATTAGTTTCTGTGTTTTAGTGGGACGTATATAAAGTGTTGATAAATGTGGAGCAACTGATTTCCTCTAAACATATTCCAAGCAACAAATATTTAATTAGTGTTTTTTTTTTTTTAATCCGGTCCTCCTCTTGTTTCCTGTCATACTTTGGAGGAATGAAGGTTCACCATTACCTTGAGTCTGTTGGCTAGGATGGCCCTGTAGGAGGTTCTTCTCGCCTCTGATGAAGGAAGGGAGATGGGAGCCGGGGTGACCTCCTCCTCCTCCTCCACTTCTACCTCGGCCTCCACTACCTCCCGCACCTGCACACACCCT
This sequence comes from Petrolisthes manimaculis, assembly GCA_034508575.1. NCBI lineage: Eukaryota > Metazoa > Arthropoda > Malacostraca > Decapoda > Porcellanidae > Petrolisthes > Petrolisthes manimaculis. The sequence continues at coordinate 8,856 of JAWZYT010003018.1, read as the reverse complement.
TCTCCTACTCCTACTCCTTCGTCGCCCCCCACGCCCTCCACCACCACATCGCCGCCGTCGCCTCCCACGATAGCGTCTGTGTTGCTCTCGAAGGACGTGGTGTGGCTGGTGGCACTCGTCACGTTATCTAAATCTGGGGGTGGGAGGGGGAAGGGTTCAGTCAGTTATTCAGGAAGGGGGGGGGTGTTTATTCAGTCAAGTCAGTCATTTAGAAGGTTTTACGAGTCAGTAAGGAGGTTTCAGTCGGTCATTTATTCACTCAGGAAGATTTAGTCAGTTGGGAGGTTTTAGTCTGTAAGAAGGTTGCACTCAGTCATTCATCTTTCTCCTCCTACACCAACACCTCCTCCTCCTCCTCCTCCTCCTCCTCCTCCTCCTCCTATTCTTCTTCCTCCTCCTCCTCCTCCTCCTCCTCATCCTACTCCTCCTCCTCCTCCTCCTCCTCGTCCTCGTCCTCGTACTAACCTGAGACTCTGCCTGGTGAGTGTCTGTCTGGTGAACTGTGAACCTCCATCCTGCCTGAGTCTGAGTCCTGTTCCTCGGGGTCCTCCTCCTCCAGGGTGGTCCTCAGCTGCCACAGGGCCCGACACTGCACCTACGGGAGGAAGGGGCAATGGGATGAGGTTAGCAAGTTAGATTAGGATGCCAGGGATGACATTTCTTGGATTGATGGATTGAGTGTTTAGTCGGTAGGTAGATAAAGAAATAGATACAGATAAATTGATGGATGGATGGATGAGTGGATTAATGAATAAATGCACAGATATAGACAAAGATAGTTTAATGAATAGATAGATATGCATATAAATAGTTTGATGGGAAGATAGATATATAGATAGATATATTTGATAGATTGATATGCATTGAAGGTTATAAATGCTAAGTGTGTATGTATATATGTGTGTGTATACGTGTGTGTGTGTACGTATGTATGTATATATATAATCTCACCTTAATCTTCTCCTGTGTGTGCGTAGTGGCCACAGTCTGATCATCCAGTAAGTCAGCCATCTCCTCATTCACCTGCAACAATTAAAACAACAACAAAAATAATAACACATTGATATTTACAATCCTCAGACACAACCTCACAACAATCGGAATAATGTTAGAATAAGAACACTAACATTTGGAGAGAACTGGACGGATGGAATTATATCTGGTCACTTTGGTCGTGTCTCTGAGGATAAGTTTACACAGTGGATATAATTTACTCGAGAATCATCAGGTTAGTTTAGTTTAGTTTAGTTAGTCGTTATAGAAGATGAGAGGCTAATAATACGGTCCCCCTATACTTGCCCTCCTCACCTGCTCCAGGGACCCCATGTCGTTGTAACGCACTTTGCTCTTGGGTTCCTCGTCTTCGTCAGATGGTGTGGTGGAGTCTGCCTGTAGGAGGAGGCGTCTTTGTTCCACATGTCTCCTCGTCTCCATCAGGTCCTCCAAGTCCCCGCCCTCTACAGATGACTGTCTGCGCCCGGAAGCCCCCACACCGCTACGCCAGGCAAACCTAGCGGCGGTGGAGCTTCCCATCTCAGTCGGGCTGGGCAGGATGTCAGCTGCGACGGGAGGCACCACTCGCCACGGATAGCGAGGCGTGGACGAGGACGCCATCTCACCAGGAGTCTCGATCACCACACCACCGCCAGGAACCGATACACTGTCAACACCCAGGTGGCTGCTGGAAGGGGCAGGAGGCCAGAGATTAAACCCAAGCTTAGAATCTTGCTATAAAAGTTTTATTCCTGAATTTCTGATAATTATTTAGGGGAACACCTTGACACAGCTGCTGAAAGAATTATCACGGTTATACATTACTACCTAGTAACTTTTAACTGGTTTTTAAATGTTTGCTTTTGTTTACAAATGTAGTCACTCGTTGGCCTAGGTTTACCAAAGGGTTTACTCACCTGTATTCGTCGTAGGAATGGAATCGTCTGGGTGAACAGAGTTGGGTCATTTCAACGTCGTGGTGGTGAGGTCTGCTCCTGGTCACTCTGAGTGACTCACTACGGGCCGGGGAGGTTCTACTCACTCTGAGTGACTCACTACGGGCCGGGGAAGTTCTGCTCACTCTTAGGGAGTCGTTGTGAGCTGAAGAGGTCCTGGCTACTCTTAGGGACTCACTGCGAGCTGGAGAAGTGCCCGCTGAGGCTCTGCCCACTCTCTCACTCCTGCTACGCCTCACACCATAGCTACGAGGCACAGACTCTTGCACTGTACGCTCACTGCTACTACTGCTGCTGCCGGCACATGACCCAGCTTCCATGGATGGCAGGCGCCGCGCTGATCCCGGACTTTTGTCGAAGGTGATGGGTGGTAGTGGGTCACATGTTACCCTGCCACCACCTACTGTACTCAGTGATAACCGTCGGTCACCCTCAAAGCTGCTCCTAGTGGTGTGGAAGGCGGCTCGGGCTCCTTCGTAACCACTGGGTTTGGCGAGATCAAAACTGGCACTGCCGTATTTGTGGTAGGTGTGGGTACGGGGCAGGGGGTCGCCTTGGTGGTAGGGCAGGGCGTGAGGATGGGTACGGGAGCGGGTACGGGTGAGGGCCTGGGTTCTGGTGCCACCCTCTGCCGTTGCCACCACCACCAGCGGCACCTCAGGGGAAGGGGTTGCGGTCGTCACGCGGATGGGGTCACCCTGTCCACAAAAAGGTCACTGTCAGTCACAACTCTGGCATGTTTTGTAAATTTGTGCATAAACTTCCATAGGAATAGAACATTACATGGAGACAAAAACATCACGTATAGCCTACATTCTATTATATTTTATGCAGTTTCTTCTACACACACACACACACACTCACACTCACTACCACTAAAGCTGACCTCAGTGAGTGCGTCGCGGTGGTCAGGAGTGGGCGTGGTGTGCGGGCGTGGGGTGGACCTGACCTGACCCAACCCCGCGCCCTCGTCGTCGTCCTGGCAGTCAGCGGGGTCCAACACACACCGCTGACGTTGGACGGGAGGCAGTCGCACCGCACGCTTGCTGCCGCGACTGCTCCTGGGGGGGACAAAAAGACACAATGTTACTTTAATGTGTTATTCTGATGTTGATTAGGTGTCTTATTGTGATGTGTTATTTTGACGTGTTATTCTGACGTAGCTTAAGTGTTTTACTATGATGTGTTACCCTACTTTGACGTGTTACTTTGACGTTGTTTAGGTGTTTTATAGTGGTGTTAATTTGACGTAGTATCCTGACGTGTTAATTTCACATGCTCCTTTGACGTCCTTCTTTAACGTCACCGAGACATGATTGAAAATGAACACAATATTATTTTCTATATGTAGAGAGTATATAATTATAGTGTATTTACAAGATGTAGAAAGGAACATAGGTATAGTAAATAATAAAGACAGGTAGAGAAGACTTGAGGTGGAGGAGGAGGTGGTGGTGGTGGAGGAGGAGGAGGAGGAGGAGGAGGAGGAGGATAGGCCTAAGGTAGAAATGTAGGAGAGCGAGTCGATTGAAGAAAAGGAGACGAGTGTTGTTGTCGAGAGGTTCCGGGAGTCTCCACTTCTCTAACCTACTTTCCCAGGGCACTCTTCATCTCTATCTGACAGCATCACTCCTCATCCTGTCCTCATCCTCCCTTATGCTCATCATCCTACTTCTACTCCCTCATTTTTCCATCCTCTTCCTCCCTATATATCCTCCTAATTCTCCTTTAACTTCCCCACCTCCTCCTTCTTGTACTCTTCCAACCCCCCTCATCCCCCATCCAATTTCCTACCTACCTACCTAATACTCTTCCTCTAACTTCCCCCATCCTCCTCCTCCTCCTCCTCCTCCTCCTACTCTTCCAACCACCCTCTCCCCTCTCCCTGTCCCCTTTACTCCCATCTAATTGGTTCCCTTCCTCTATCTCTCTTTCTCTCCTTCCTCTATCTCTCTTTCTATCCCTCAGGCTTTTCGGTCCTTGACTTCCTCTTCTACCTATACTTCCCTACAGCAACACTAGATTCCTTTTCTTAATTAACCTGGTGAGAATATACATACAGTACATACCTGCTCCTTCACTCTTCATTTTTTTTTTTTCTTCGGTGAATATAATACAAACTAACAAAAAACCCCACCACAAATCGACAACACTAAGTATTTACATGCAACTCATAAACAATGTGATGTACAAAAAATGTGTTCATATAAGGTATCAATATTTAGAAGGGATTTGGGGCATTTTTCCCCTCCAAAGTAGGAACATAGAGAAAAATCACTGTAGACCTATTTACTATCACCTCACGGCCCAACAAAACTACTGCTGATCTCCACCTCCTTTTCCATCCCACTATTGTCAACGTCGCTTCCTCTGCCCTAAATCTATCTACTCTCCTCTGTGATTTCCTTCGCTAGTAGTCTTTGTTTATTTTATTTTCTCTTCCTCCTCTTTCTTTTTCTTCCTCGTTTTTTCCTTCTCACCTGGCTGATGCCTCCTTCTCTCGATCCTCTCTCTGTCTCCGTTCCCTTCTCGCTTTTCTTCTTTTTTTTTCCCTTTCTCTAATTTTCTTCCTCCTTCCCTATTCTCTCTTTCCTCCTCCGTTCCCTGCATCATTCCTTCCTTTATTTTTCTTCCTCTTAATACTAACTTCATCCCACGCTCTCCCTCTTCTCTCTCTCCTCAAATTCCTTCTACTCCTCCACCCCCACACCCTCCTTCTTCCTTCCTCCCCCGTCCCCATTCCTTCCTGCCCCCACACACCCACCCCCATCCCCATCCCCCCTCGTCTTGACCCAAATACTGCTGACTCTTATCATCCTGTCCTCTTTCTATATTGAGTCTCACCAAGGTACTTTACTCGACTGTGGTGGGGACTGTGATTGTTTGTTTGTGTGATGTTATTATTGTGTGTACCTATGTGTGTTTGTGTGTGTGCTGTGTGCTGCTGCTGTTGTTTTTGTTGTTGATAATGTGTGTGTGAGTGTGCTGTTGTACTGTGTGTGTGTGCTGTTGTTGTTGTTGTTGTGTGTATGTTGGGGGTGGAAGGGGGTGTCTTGCAATAGCTGCAGACGACCCCATACACCAAAGTATATAAACAATGTTCTCATCTTACTGGAAACTTCTGCATCCTCCAACCACTGACACACACAAAAAAGAAAAAAAAAACACCTATACTGAAGTAGTCTGTTTTGTAGCACACTGTGGGACGCTTCAGTAACCTCCTCGCAGCCTTTGGACGAATTTTGGAAGTTGAAAATAACAGAATAAATATAAATAATTGGGGAATAAAGTGAAGATGGGTGGGTTTGTTATGATACTTTTTATGTCTACAGATTCGACCTTAAATTCACTCTTGATAGTCACGTTATTGAAATGTTTGTTATTTTTTTGGATGGGGAACTCTGCTGTGACCTTCACATAACTTGGTATTGGATCCTGTTTCAATACACCTGCTGACCTCACTTGACATTACCTCATCCCACTTGACCTGACCCTTGCACTACCTCCTCTCACTTGATCTGACCCTTGCACCCTACTGCCCAAACTAACCAACCCCTCCTCAAATAACCCCATGTAATATCACCTCAACGCTCTTTAACTGACAACCCCTCCCCTCACCTCAAATCATTCCACCCCTCACATCACCAAATCACCCCATCTCACTCTACCCCTCCCTAAATCAAGCTACTTCATTCCACCCTACCCCAAATCACCCTATCTCACTCTACCCCTCCCCAAATCACGCCACCTCTATTCCACATCTCCCTAAGTCACCCCACCTCACCCCAATATCAACTCAATCCTTCCCAAATCACCCCACCTCTATACCACTTCACAACACCTCTCCCTAAGTCACCCCACCTCACCTCACGATAGACATACATTGTTTTCTGGGCTCTCGTGTATTTGGTGAGGACACGCAATACCCATAAGGCCTCAGTGTCTGGCAAAGGTTAGTGGGTCGTGGCCTTGGCTGCGGCACATACCTAGTTCTTCTCTTATGTTGTCTATAGCACTTCTTTCCTGTCGTTTATAGTTCTTCTTTCCTGTCGTCTATAGTTCTTCTGTTCTCAAGCCTATGAGTCTTCTGTTCCGACGTCTATAGTTCTTCTTTCCTGTCGTCTATAATTCTTGTGTTCCGATGTAGGCTATATGTTGTTTTTTTCTTGTCGTCTATAGTTCTTCTTTGCTGTCGTCTATAGGTCTTCTGTTTCGACGTCTATGGTACTTTTGTTCTTATTATCTGTATGTAGTTCTTGTTTTCTGTCTTCTATTACTATTCTGTCTTGTAGTTTCTAGCTCTTGTGTCGAAGCGTATAACTTTTCTGTCTAGATATTTAGAGCTTTACTGTGTGTGTGTGTGTGTGTGTGTGTGTGTGTGTGTGTGTGTGTGGATTCAATCTAAATCCGGACATTTGTCATCCACGCACGAACGTTCACACGCATATTCTTTACACGTAAGCACACAATATAGCATTCACACACACACACACACACACACACACACACACACACACACAGTTATAACAAAAAAAAAACTTTCCGCCCTTGAATATACATATCAAATTATTTATTATTTTATCATCATTATTTTCCCCTTGTTCTGCACCTCCTCCCTTGGCATCAGTAGCAGTAAGGTCTCATTACTTTGGGGTTGTGTTGCCAGGACGTTCCCGCAGCAACTGTGTGTCTGGACTTCTGCCAAGACCGTAGTTTCCAGGGTAGCCCAGTCAAGTTAAGTCCAGACCATGGCAGCAGGCAGGGAGGCGAGAGAGAGCAAACGGGATCCATCCTGTTTGTGCATTCTCCATCTGTGGTCGATTTGAGGCTCGTGAACAGGTTATTTTATTATGAGGATTGATTTCTGCGCAAGTTTTCTGTATAGCCGAGTAAGAAATGGGATAAATTTAACCCGCCGATATTTGGAATGACTTACTAAGCTTAATCTAGTGCAGCATTACCGATGTAACTAATCCAATAACACACACACACACAAAAAAAAAAAAAAACATACCAACATACCAAGACTTAGTGTATTCCAACGTGTTCCCCTCCTCTGTAACCTCACCAAGTTGTCCTGCTATAGATTATCCTGAAGGTCTAGGAACACTTTGGGAATAACCTGGGCCACATGTCTCCTGCAGCTGAATCACCACCAGGGGGCTGCCATCTGGGGTCAGACACCATGGGGGGGGGGGGGGGGCGCTACACACACACACACACTCTCTCTCTCTCTCCTCTCTCTCTCTCTCTCTCTCTCTCTCTCTCTCTCTCTCTCATCTCTCTCTCTCTCCTCTCTCTCTCTCTTCTCTCTCTCTCTCTCTCTCCTCTCTCTCTCTCTCTCTCTCTCTCTCTCTCTCTCTCTCTCCTGCAGGGGGCCTTCTGTCTCCTGCAGGTTCTCCTCTTCTTTACTCGTATCTTCCATTGGAGTTTGTTGTTGTTATTTTGGTTGTTGTTGTGGGTAGCAGTAGGTATTGCTATTGTTATTATTTGTCTTTGTTGTTTGTTGTTGTTGTTATTTCTTGTCTTTGTCGTTGTTCTTTGTTGTGTGTTATTAACCTGTCGTGGTCCAGCCCTCACCCGTCTCGTTGTGGACGCGTTTGGACCAGGAAGGGGAGGGGAGGGTCAAAGGGTCCGACTTGGAAGGGGTTGTAAGTAATGCACGCGTAAGTTTTGTCGTAAGTCGATGCCTACCCAGTAATGGTGTGTTAAATAAAATGTACAGGCATTAACTCTCCATATTTAAAAGCACAGCCAAACCAATACAAACACACACACACACACACACTTTCCAAAATTTACACAAGCACTTCCAGAGAGAGAGAGAGTGTGTGTGAGAGTAAAGGGATTCAACCTTCAAGTGGCTATATATAGAAACAGTAGCTATGATACTTACTTCACACCGCCTAACCTACTGTACCTCAGCTGTCAGTGAGTCGACCCATTTCACGCACCACCACGGGATGTGATGAAGGAAGAATGACATGTACTTGAGGAGTCAGGGAACAGTAGTGGAGGACAAGTATGGTAAAAGATATATGAAGATTTATTAGGTATCCGTCTGTATCATTACTACATTCTCTACATACTGACCCAGCTATACACACACACACACATTCACACACACACACACACACTCACACACAGAAAACACACACACATTGCACCTTCTTTCATCATCTCTAAAACTTGGTGATGAACAATGACTAACAGTGTGTTATTTTGTTTCCCTGACAGGCAAGGTATGTAGTGAAACGGACAGTGACACCTCCAGAATCGTGACCACCCACCACCATCACCTGGCACCCACCTGGCACCCCACCTGGCACTTACCATCACGCCTGAGTACCCCCTGCATGATCCCCCCCCCCTCACTAACCCAGCCCCCTTCACTCGGCCCAACTCCCTCACTCACCCCCGTTCCCCTCACTCACTTACACAGCCCTTATCATCCAGTTCCCTTCCCCTACCCCCTCATTCAACCTCTTCTCATAATCCCTCATCCAGTTCTCTCACCCAGTCACCCTTTTCCACACCCTCTCATCCAGTCCAACCCCCTAACCCAGCCCCCTAACCCAAGCCTCCTAACCCAGCGTCATAAAGTGTGTTCTTTGAAGGTATGTACGTGTGTAGTAGTTTTTTTTTTAGTATTCTGGTTCTGAACACGTGCTAAAAAAATATGTAACTATCTATACCTGTAGGTCAAGGAGTTCATATATACATAGTAGGTACCGTATAGTAACTGTTATAAATATATATATATTGTAGTATAATATATAATTAAAAAGAAGAGCGATTCATTTGGCAGAGAGATATAATAATGAAATGGGGAAATATTCTGTTGTGGATAAATAGAAGCCTCCAAATTCTGCCACAAAACGCATCTCTAAATCTCATAAATAGGGAC
>JAWZYT010003017.1:0-40628 GCA_034508575.1 Petrolisthes manimaculis | reverse complement strand
TCTGTCTTTTATTTATTTCACGTTCTCGTATAAAATTATCATCTACCCTCAATACCACCGATACCACACCACTCACTCAATACCACACCACGTACTTTCACCACAATACCACACACACACACACACACTATAAAATCAAACCATTACCTCTCTATAATACAAACACACACATTCACTATGATACCAAACCATACCTCTCTATAACACACACACACATACACAATTAAATTAACTAGTACTATATGTCTCCAAGTTGTAGCCTATAGATCTTAGAATTAAGAATTAATATTAATGTAATTTTTCCCCTATGTATATTTTCAGTCTCTGACTGCTATGTAAATAAACCGTTAATTATTATTATTATTATTATTATTATTATTATTATTATTCCACTCTATACCACCCCCACTGTAAATCCCCTCCTACTTATCCTACCCCAACCATATCACACCCCATCCATCCTACCCTCACCACCCCCTTACCCCCCCTCCTCCTCCCCCCCCAAACACCCATGACGTCATCAACAACACTGCTTGGGTGGCGAGGCATGACTTAGGAAAGGGTAGATGAAGGGAAGGGGAAGGGAGGAAAGGAAGGGAGGAAAGAAAGGGAGAAAAGAGGAAAAGGGGGAAAGGAGGGGAGGGAAAGGTAGGAGGAAGGGAAGGAAAGGATGGGAGGGAATGGAGAGAAGGAAGTGAGGGATGGAAAGGTAGGAGGAAGTGAAGGAGGGAAAGGGGAAAGGATGGGAAGGGAGGAGAGAAGGAAGTGAGGGAGGAGCAGGGAGGATAGAATCAAGTGGTGGGAATGGGGAACATGAAAGATGAGGGAAAGGGAAAAAACAGGAGAAAGAGAAAAGTCAGGATAGAGAGAGAGGAGAGAAAAGTAAGAAGATGGAAGGAGGAAGAGGGAGAGGAGGAGGAGGAGTAAGAGGGAGAGGAGGATGAGTAAGAGGGAGAGGGATGGACCGAAGCTATCCTCTTTTGGCAGGGCAGGCGTTGGGAGAGGGAGAGAGGTATATAGTGCCTTCCTCTCCTCCTCCTCCTCCTCCCAACACCCTCAACCACCCACCGGCACACACAACATACCCCGTTATACCTCGCCTGCCTGGTATGTCGTGTGTGTGTGTGTGTCTGTGTGTTAGGGTCATTGAGGTGCTGGTGTTGATATTGTGTGTGTGTGCGTGTGTGAAAGAAGAGAGAGAGAGAGAGAGAGAGAGAGAGAGAGAGAGAGAGAGAGAGAGAGAGAGAGAGAGAGAGAGAGAGAGAGAGAGAGAGAGAGAGTCAGTGTAGTCGAGATAGGCTATATGTATGTGTGTATGTGTGTGTGTGTGTGTAAGGGGGAAGTGTAAGGGGAGGGAGGTGGGGAGGTGGGTAAGGAAATGAGGGGTAGAGTTACGACAGAGAGGTGGGTGCAGGGAGAAGAGGAAGAGCAGAGTAGAGAGAGGGGGGAGGGGAGAGAGGGGGGAGGGAAGAGAGGGGAGAGGGGGAGGAAGAGGGAGAGCACTGGACCATGGATGTATGTACTGTATGTGTGTGTTCGCTCTCTCTCTCTCTTTCTCTCTCTCTCTCAATAGGAACGAAAGATAAGGGAGAGTCAGACGATTGTAATTCTCTCTCTCTCGGCAATGGAAAAGATAAGGAAGAGAGTCAGACCATTGTATCTCTCTCTTTCTCTTTCTCTTTCTCTCTCTCTCTCTCCTATCTACGTGGGCCAACTTAGCCATTAGATAATTATCTCTTCATCTCGTGTCTCTCACCTGTCCCATCCCTCACTCTATCTCTCACTTCACATCTCATACCTCTCTCTCACTGAGCTGGCTCTATTCTCACTCACATCTCGGTCATACCCATTAATTATTCTCTCTCTCTCTCTCTCTCTCTCTCTCTCTCTCTCTCTTAAATGGAAGGAAAATGAGATAGAAATGCATGTATGTGTTCTCTCTCTCTCTCTCAATAGGCCTATAAAATTACAAATAAAGTAGCACGTTTTATACACCACCGGGTTACTAAGGTAAACATTCAGAAAACTTAATAATTAGGCCTAAACCAATGACAGCCGACGTGCCTATTTATTTATTCAACAACAAGGGTAGGCCTAATACTCTAAAGCAGTGGTTCCCAAACTGGGGGCCATATAGAAGAATGTAGGGGGCCATAATCTGAGGCTATGCATAAATAAAACCAATGGAGTTTAGCAGGTAGGTAGCCAGTGGAGGGAACTTAGAGGTTCAGTACAGGTTTGTGCAATGCCTTGCTGCCAGACACATGAGTAATACGTCCTTTTTAATATGATTCTGTGTTCTTGACATAAAACAAGACATGGGGATGTACAGTATTAGGGAAGCAAGATAATTTTAACTCAACATAATTCTAATCTAAGGCTTCCTAAGCTGTGTATTCTTATGATAACCTGGTCTTGAATCTTACGTATCAGCAAGGATGTTCATATTATTCTGTTAACGGGTTATGGTTGTTGGGGGGGGGGGGGGGCATGGACAAGGAACATGTATGAAAAGTGGGTAACGACCAGAAAAAGTTTGGGAACCACTGCTCTAAAGGTTAACTGTATCAAGTGTTTGTTAAAGTTTAAAGGGTTTACTGTACTGAATAACAAGCTATAATGAATAAAGAAAATATCAGTTATTAGGCTAGGCTATATAAGGAAAAATATATCAGTGTTGTTATTATTAGGTTATAAGGAAAAATATATCAGTGTTATTATTAGGTTATATAAGGAAAAAGAAGATATCAGTGTTATTATTAGGTTATATAAGGAAAAATATATCAGTGTTATTATTAGGCTATAAGAAAAATATATCAGTTATTATTAGGTTATATAAGGAAAAATATATCAGTGTTATTATTAGGTTATATAAGGAAAAATATATCAGTGTTATTATTAGGTTATATAAGGAAAAAGAAGATATCAGTGTTATTATTAGGTTATATAAGGAAAAATATATCAGTGTTATTATTAGGCTATAAGGAAAAATATATCAGTGTTATTATTAGGTTATATAAGGAAAAATATATCAGTGTTATTAGGCTGTATAAGGAAAAAGAATATATCAGTGTTATTATTAGGCTATAAGGAAAAATATATCAGTGTTATTATTAGGTTATACATTATAAGGAACAATATATCAGTGTTGTTTGATGGGGATTAATTTCGTGGCACTAATCTAACGTAATTTTTTCTAGGTAAGTGAATGCAGGGGATATGTGAGTAATGATAGGCTCGTATTAATAACCCTAGTAACAATAACAACAATCACAGAATTAATAATAATAACATCGGTAATATCAACAGTTATATTACCAGAAGTAACAATAACAACAACAATGACAGAATAACAGTAATAATAATAACAGAAATAATAATCGTAAGACTATCAATAATAACAATAATAATAATAATACCGGTACCGGTAATAATAATAATAATAATAATAATAATAATAATAATAATAATAATAATAATAATAACTTACTCGGAAATCCCATTTACGATGTTGGCAGACTAACAATGGAGCCTTTTGTACCAACACACACACACACACACACACACACACATTGACTCACCTCATGTATTAGCTGCTCTCTCATTTTTTTCCCTCCCACATTTCCTCAACTCCCCCCCCCCCCTCTACTCTCTCACGTATTATTCTCCCTCTCTCTCAATGGATGAGGAGTGAGGAAATAATAGGAATTAAGTGTTGCCTCTCTCTTTCTCTCTCTCTCTCTCTCTTCTCTCTCTCTCTCTCTCTCTCTCTCTCTCTCTCTCTTACTGGATGAAGAATGAAGAAAATATAGGAATTCAGTGTCGCCTCTCTCTCTCTCTCTCTCTCTCTCTCTCTCTGGATGAGGAGTGAAGAAAGGTTAAGAATTAGTGTTGCCTAGCCTCTCTCTTTCAGTGGATGATGAGGAGAGAGAGAGAGAGAGGCAACACTAATGCAGGTCAAAGTTATATATAGGGTACAATCCTTTCACTGACTCTCCCTCCTCCTCCACACGACTGAAAAATAATCAACAAAATATGCAACTAATTGACGACATGGCATCCGGCACTTATGGCTTGGAAGATGGGGGTATGGAGGGGGTATGGGGGGTTGGGGGTATGGAGGGGGTATGGGGGGTTGGGGGTATGGGGGTTGGGGGTATGGGGGTATGGAGCCTTAGAAGAGGAGGGTTTCCATGTTTATTATTATTATTATTATTATTATTAATAGATGTTTATTATTATTATTATTATTATTATTAGGCTGTATACATTTAAAGGGAGATTTTCTAGCTGACAAATGAGAAGACTACTGATTCCTCCTAACAATGCCAGAAAACAGATGACCTCAATGGTACTAATAAGGGATCGACTGTTTCTTGGTATAATTTGGAGGAATCACAAACCTTCAAATTCACCAGCTAAATAATATCTTAAGGGGGAAATACTGTATAGTGTTGGTAGGTCTGGAAACAAATTAATCCTCCAAACAATTCCAAGCAACAAAACATCATTATTTTTGTTTATCTGGTCCCTGTTTCCTGGCATAGTTTGGAGGAATCAAGGCACTCCATTTTAATTAACAAAAGTGAATTGCCCCCTTAATTAAAGTGCCTTGATTCCTCCAAAGCATGCCATGAAACAGGACAATATTACAACAATAGTAATCGTGGTCTGTTGCTTGGAATTGTTTGGAGGATTCATCTACTCCATTGTTAGCAAATATGTGTGGGTGAGTGATGTTGTAATTATGCTGTGTGTGTGTGTGTGTGTGTGTGTGTGTCAATGCAATTCTATGACATGCATACATACATATTCTCTCTCACCAATTCATTCATTCATCTACTAAACCTCTCACTCATTCATTTGCTACAAAAAAAAAAAAAAAATACACACATACACACACATTTCTCTCTCTCTCTCTCTCTCTCTCTCTCTCTCTCTCTCTCTCTCTCTCTCTCTCTCTCTCTCTCTCTCTCTCTCTCTCTCTCTCTCTCTCTCCTCTCTGCATCTTCTATTAATATACTTTGTTGTCGTTTCCGGTTTCCCCTGATGGGCGAGGTGGGTGTGGGAAATGTGGGGAGGGAGGAGGAGGAAGATGCAAGGGCGTGGCAAGGAAGAAGAGTAGGAAGAAGAGCAGGAGGAGGAGCAGGAGGGAGGAGGAGGGTGAGAGGGAGGAGGGTGAGAGGGGAGGGTGAGAGGGGAGGGGAGGAGGGTGAGAGGGAGGAGGGGGTGGAGAGAGGAGGGAGGAGGGGAGGAGGGTGAGAGGGGAGGGGGAGAAGAAAGGGGAGGGGAGGAGGGGGAGGATGGTACGAGTAAGTTATAATCACTGGAATGTATCAGAAACTTTCCAATATGTAGGTTAATGTACAGTCACGAGCACTAATAAATATACAGCTTTGGTTGAAGTATTGAACAGTCCAATTATTCACCAACGAACTCATCCCAGCCTAATTGTGCATTTAATTATTTATTTACCGTCTCTTGTTATTCGAAGCACACCTGAATATTTATTAGTGCTCGTGACTGAACAATGGAGATCTTATACGTTTATTTACTGTCTCTTGTTATTCTAAGCACACCTGAATACTTATTACCATATCTTCTAATTTACTAAACGCAACAACTGATTCACTATTCAAGACAATAACATCAATTATGACAACGTGAAAATATTAGTTAACAATGCCCGAGTTATCCTTATGTGTATTGAAAGTTATGTTTACAAATGTACGCGAAACGTGTAACTATGGTACCAGTAATAATACTTAAGTAGGGTTGATTGATATTAGGCGCCGCAACAGCGAAGTCACATAGCGCCAGAAGATGATAGAGGTTAGACAACAAGAATGAATGAAATAGAATGAAAATAGGAATTACTGAAGAAATGAAGTGGCTAAGGCAATATTTCAGTAAAGAATCAGTACATTTTCACCAAGTTTACTAAGTCATACAGTATAGAGATCAGAGATAATTGCATGTATAAAATTTGACACGGAAATTTACGATTTGCGGTAAAAACGAAACTTGTTACTAAAATAGCCTAGTCAGATTCATAGGATTATTAAGACATTGATGACAGTACTTGCATTTGATACGATTTGCGGGAAACAAAAAGTTCCCAGAGTACCGTAGGCTAGGCAGGTTTATAGGTAATAATAATACTGTATATTTTTTTATAGTTATCTATAGATAGATTCAATAACCTGATACGAAATTGGAGGGAGGAGAGAGGAGTGAAGAAGCTCGCTCTCTCTCTCTCTCTCTCTCTCTCTCTCTCTCTCTCTCTCTCTCTCTCTCTCTCCTTTCATCTAACATCAACCTTGAATCACTCTTAAAAATACGCGCCAAACATTCCCGCCAAAAAAGAGCAGTTGCCATATGGAGCCCTGTGATTGGTAGCCTCACACACGCTCTCCGCCAATCAGCGTCTACAGCGGAGCGAGATGTGTATTTGGTTGATGACGTCATATGAAATAAATAACTACCGGTAACTAAATAAATCAGGGTCGTGACATCATAAAAATTTCAAAATAACTATATATCTATATAAATGAAACATGACGTCATACGAACTTCAAAATAACTAAATAATTAAATAAATCCAGTTCGTGATATCATAAGAATTTCAAAATAACAAAATAGCTAAATAAATTAGTCACAATATCATACGAACTTCGACATAAACATACACATAAATAAACAACATACTCGAATGTGGACAATCCAAGGAATTATTAATGTAATCAGTAAATTGGAGGGTCATTGATTACCACCACCTCCTTCCCTTCCCCCCACCCACACCCTAAACATTAACCCATACTCCTCCCCTTCCCCCCCACCCTTACTTCCCTACCATAACATTAACTCCTCCCCTTATCCTCCTCCCCTATCCCCCCAACCCCACCCTTACTTCCCTACCATAACATTAACTCCTCCCCTTATCCTCCTCTCCTATCCCCCAACCCCACCCCCACTATTTCCTCCATACCCTCACCACCATCTTCTCTCCCCAACTTCCTTACCAGCCCACCTCTAATTTCAACCTCACAATCTCCCCCCATATCCACACCCATTCCCACCATCTCCCACCCCCATCCTCTCTTCCCCTTCCCCCTACCCACCATGACATCATCCCCCATTTAAAGGACCCATTATTAGAAGGGGTGTAGTGTGTAGTGATGATGTACAGAAAACGTAGAGAGGGGGAATGAGGAAAGGGGGAAATGGGGGAGGGGAGAATGGGGATGGGGTGACTCAGATGTAAGGTGACGTCAGATTATATTCGTGGGTGTGTGTGTGTTTGTGTGAGTGTAACAGTAAGTAGCAGTAGCGTGAGTGTGTAACAGTAAGTAGCCGTAGTGTGTGTAACAGTAAGTAGTCGTAGCGTGTGTGTGTGTAACAGTACTGAGTGTGAGTGTGTGATACAGTAGTAAGTGTGTGTGTGTGTGTAACAGTAGTAAGTGTGTGTGTGTTTGTAACAGTACTGAGTGTGTGTGTGTGTAACAGTAAATGTGTGTAACAATAGTGTGTGTGTGTAACAGTAGTAAGTGTATGTGTGTGTAACAGTAGTGTGTGTGTGTAACGAGAAAGGGAGAGAGAATCCGATGGCACTCTCCTCCCTTTCCATTCTTTTGACACTCATCCTGAGTTATTGGGTCTGGAGAGAGAGAGAGAGAGAGAGAGAGAGAGAGAGAGAGAGAGAGAGAGGAGGGGCGAGGACAAATGAGCAAGGAATACCAAGTCGATACAAGGAGTGACCGCCATGAATACAAAGAGTTCAGCAATTACGTGTTTCTTCCTCTTTATAATGTTGCACCTGGGCTGTACCACGAGTTAATGTGTGCAGCTGTACCAAGATTTGACCCTGGTACACTTTCCTAGGCGGTACAGTACGGTACGTTGTGGACAAGTAGCCAGGAATCCAGTTGGAAAAAGAGATACGTAAACACACAGACAGCAGGGTAGATACATACAGATAATCAAAGAAACAGACAGATGCATAAAATAAATATAAACAGAGAGAGAGAAAGAGAGAGAGAAGTGTAAGATAGGCTAAAAAAAAAAAAACAATAAAATTAATATGGGACCTTTTAGTTATGCACCATCAGGACTCTATGGTTTGACTTCACCACCACCTCAACTGAACTCAATTTCCTTTAACACACCCACAGAAAAATGTAGTGGTGAATGGTAAGCGTGAGTGTTGAGGTGTTGGTTGGATTAGCCTAGCCTAGCCTAGCCTAGCCTAATACAGGGTTACGAGGCGAACAAGACATCTTATGTAGTCTCACTGAATGCTTTTACTGTATTATTATTATACCTCAACCTCGGGACTGTAGGCCATTAGTAGTACTCTTGTGATGCTCCAAACATATTGAGTGAGAAGCTACTAAGTGTTGTTGTATGCTTTAAGTGTGTCGCTAGATGGAGACAGTGGTGGAGCTTCATGGTTCTGGATGCATCTTTTCTACAAATGTATGCTGCCTGTGTTTAGTGTAGGTGTATGTATACGTTAGTTAGATTGCATCAAGGTGAAGTGTTTACATATCGGTACTACAAACAAATAAACAAACAAACTTAAAGACCATAGAAGATGTATCCACTTGGGAATGTACAGTAGAGTGTGTGTGTGTGTGTGTGTGTCCAAGCACTGACTGGCCTAGGCTACACCGGAAGTCGACAGGAAGTAAGTCATTACATGTGTGTAACCTAATATAAGAGGCGGAATCCCATTTATTTGAGCATTATAAGTATTAATATTACAGTATCCGCATTTACTCTACAATCATAATGTAAACTACTATAAGGGAACTATTTACCGATTAAGTATAAAATAATTCTTAACTATATTACACGTTTGGCTACTTAAGATTGTATAAGAATAGTCTTATGTTTGTTAAGAGGGTAGTAGTGTTGGTAAATCTGGAGCAAGGAATTCCTCTAACATAGCCATACCAACAAACATCATTATTTTTATATAGCCAATTTGGCCCTGTCCCTGGCATACTTTGGACGAGTCAAGATACTTTAATGTAACAAAATTATATTACCCACTTAAGTTATTCAGCACACATTTTTATTATTACACGTAGCCATAAAATTATACTGTACAGGATTGTATATATTTACGCTTAGGCTATAATATGTAACGTTACCCATCTCTTTACTTTCTCTCGATCAGTCTCCCATTATCCTTCCTCTTCATTTTCCCTTTGTTTTATAGGTTAACCCCTCCATTCATCTTCCTACTTCTCCCTTATCCCTTTTTCCCTACCCTTCCACCTGCTCTCCTTATTCCTTTCACCTCTCTCTCCACCACCTCCACCCAATGCTTCCTGATTTCATATACATTTTTTTTTATCTCCTCGTTACCCCTTCCTCCCACCATTAATCTTTCCTCCACCGTTATTATCTTCTCCGTCTATCCTCTCTGCTTTTTCTGCATTCCACTCCTGTTGTTACCTTCGGATATTTTTTTTAATTCCTGCATTTTCCCATTCGTCTCTCATTTCTAACAAGATTGTTTACCATTACGATACTTATTATCATATTATTATTATTATTATTCTCTAAGTCCTTTACATTACTCATTTATTTCCTATCTTCCCTGTTTATCCATCTTTCTATCTTCCCTATCTATCTATATTTCAATCTTCCCTATTTATCTTTCTATCTTTTTTATATCAGAGGAAATAGGAATAGATGGGTAGGTAGGAAAATTATGCATCTATCTATCTTTCAATCATCCATGTCTATCTTCTTTATCTATTTTATCTATCTTAGAGGAAATAGGAATACTGTAGGTGGGTAGGTAGAGTATCAAGGTGAGGAGAAGAGAAGGAAGGAAGGCAGTATCAGAGTGGGTGAAGGGTGGTCACGTGACTCGCATGTGTTGCCAGCAGGGAAATAACAGATAGCAATTTCCACCCCAGAATTACCCACCTCCCTCCTTCCCTCCCATCCCCTCCCCTCCACCTGCAATCTATGCCTCAATCATCACTCTGCAATACGTACTTATCTTCACACCTTGGTCTTCACTTTAGCCTATGCGATGTTTTTTTTTTTTTTCACCTGCGAAAATTTACTAATTCTCTTCAAAGTATTATGACATTAGATGCCCCTTTCGTATACATTCCAGTGTTTTCTAAGTTGTAGTTAAGTTAATTTTAGTAACTTGCCTATCCTTGAGGGAACTGTGCCTTGCAAAATCTGAAGGACAGAATGGAGTAGGGGTAAATAACTACAGCCTCTGACAGTACAAATAATCAAACCTAACCAAGCCACTGACACTGACAGTCTTATACGTTTGCCGGTGGACAGTCATAAGCTATGTTACCAATAAGGCCTTGGAGGCTACTGAAATTCGACCCTTTCCCTCAATGTATCTACTGTATGTTGTGGCTCCCTGGAGAACATTACTGCCCACTTTGAGTCGGGTTACTGTTGCCAAGCGGCCAACTTTCTTACGAGGCTTTTGGTAAAATATATTTCACACACACTGGCAACACTATCTCTATTGAGGTGAACAGGTCTCGTCAATACGATGCGTGATCAAACAGCTAGGTTAAGGACCCTGTGATCGTGTATGATAATTGGAGACTTCTGATTCCTCCTGACTTTGCCTCGAAAGAAGCTGCTTCCCTATAGGTGGTGTTTCGTGGCAATATTTGCAGGACTCATTTATCTCCAATTTTCTGACTACAACACAGGGTCCCTTAATATGGGCCTTGGGTTAATCTTAAAGTAATTGTACACAGTAACCAAAGAGCCAATTATATTCTGGTTATCAAATTACCGGTATGCACTCCACAACTACACGTTATGATAGAAATGTCAAGGCCACATATACGTCAGATAATGATCCCATAAGCTGCTGTCATTTTAGGTTTGTGGCCCAAATACTATTCCCCACTCAGCACTAGAACACCATTATCTTGTGCAAAGCCTTCACCATACCCTTCCTCATGTGTGGCATTACAGACTGAGTAGGTTTATTTCATTTAGTTGAATACAGTATAAGTAAGCCTAGGCCCTCCAGCTTTATGTTAAGACATAATTAACAACCAATAATTATTTCCCAAGTTTCCTCTTCACTCACTGCCTTTCACCCACACTTGATGAAATCGTGTTGAAGAGGCACGTTCTGGCAACCTTTTACCCCCCTTCGAAATTCAACTTTCTAAATAGTGTACTTCGCTGATACTAGCCTACAGACAAACTTGTTACTGGATATGATGAATGTTTACAAATTATACTCCTAATGTATACTACAAGACAAATACAGTAGCATCAATGATACACGCGGAAGAATGAAAAGTAACATACAGGCACACTTGGCAACCGAGAAGCTGGTTGGCACCCCACCCAAAATAGTGGCACCGGCACTTCGTCCAGACGCTTCCACACGGCTTCGGAAAACACGTGGCTCTCGTACAAATGAAAGAGAAATCGAATACTGACAGTCAAAAATTTACTCCGTGTAAATATGTACATTAAATCTGAATAATCATGACATTGTAGACTCAAATGCCAAATGCCTCCAGTATATAAAAATGAACGTTTACTATGTACTATATATTCGTACCAAGCTTTCGGACACACGGCTCCTCTGAAGATGGGTGAGGCTGCAGCAGCATGGTCCTCATATAATACTACACATCCATAAATAACATACATTTCACTTTCCACAATGCAAGTTTCTGGAACTCTTACTGTACACCTCAGCAGCCTAATCTAGAGAACATGGGTAACTTAAAACATAACAATTGGCTACCAATACCAGATTACCAAATATCTTATGTTGGATAGATGCTGTCATGGCTTTCGTGAATTTATTACAAGCTGTCTAAATTTACAATAAACCCTGGTATAGTTACTCTGTGGCTACCGTATACGTGGTGATGAAATGGAGGGAAGGGGAAAAAATATATATTGAAAGAGAGAGAGAGAGAACCCCCTGGAGAGTTATTGACCAGCCCCTCCCAACCAACCAGAGTACACACCTCTTGCCTCGCTTTCTCTCTTTATCCACTTAAAATACACATCTACTTGCTTACCTTTTCAACTCGCTGCTCCCGAAGTGTGAAGACCAAAAGTGTTATGTAGTCGCGATGGGGTCCAAGGTATGGGAAAAGTAGCAAGTAGTAGTGGAGGTGATGTTGGCTGTGGGCACGTGAAGACACAACTGGGCACCACACACTTCTAGTAGATACGACAGACTCGAGCCTTGCCCACAGTTGTCTAAAGCGAGTAAAAATAACCACACCAGCGGGAAGGAGTAACTCGCAGGTGGTGGGAGAACGACACTAGATAGAAAACGAAGGAGTGCGAAGGGGAAGGAGGCGACGGAGGAAGGGAATCACAAGTTAATTAAATGTCGACAGGATTTTTAGGTGACATCGCAGATTATAGACTAGAGACATTCATAATTACAGTATAGGCTGTTTCGAATAGGCCTCGTCGTGATGGCTAACAGAGTACTTTAAATAGTAACTGATAATAAGCCAGGCGGGGTGAAGAGCAACCGTTACTATCGGGAAATATTCGCGTTGAAAAATGAAGAAGAGGCGAGGACAGGATTGAGGTGCAGATGGTGAGTCGACGCGTGCACCCAACAAGACGACACCATCTAAACTGACAGGCGTGTGAGCAGGGCTCTCAGAATGAATTTTCGGAATTACCTTAGATCATGAGTAAAATTACCTTAGATTGGAAAATTTTACGTCAAATTTATTAATTTGAAATTACTTCAGAATTACTTCAGACATTCTAGGGATAGAATTATACTTAAATTATTAATTATATGTGTTTTCCCCTTATATATATCACAATATTTTGTTTAAAATGGGAAACTCGCACCGTGCGAGTGTATCGGACTCACTCTCTCTGTGTAGCCTACTGCTGTTACTGCAGACTCAGCCAGACTGTACTGCGAATAATACGTTGCCTCAGTCTGGCTGAAACTGTGCTTTGTCTAGGAGGAGTGGCGAGGAAATCATTAATGGGAGGATGTATAGTAGTGGCATCACTGGCATGCCGCATATTTGGAGCAAATGATTCCTCCAAAACAGTCAAAGCAACACCCCCACCTTTATTCTTAGTCGAGGTATTCAGTTTCTTCATGTATTTGGAGGAAGAGGTAGCCTCCATAATGACAAAAGTAGGATATAATAAATCCCTTTGACAAAGATAGAGAGAACAAACATCTTAACAGCTTGATAAACACAGGTGAGGTTGTTCCTAACGACTTCCCGACTGTATTCAATGTGTATTACTCACTGTATTCAATGTGTATTGTTAAACAATTATATTTAAATAACTTTCTTTTGGAATTCAATTATTAAAAAAGTATGCATCTTAAACAAAGCAAAGCAAGATTACCAATTAACATTTAATTCAGCCATGCTCTCATCCAGAGAGATAGAGAGAGAGAGAGAGGTTAGGGGTAATTATGGGATTTATAGAACATGGGATTAGTGGTTTAGCATGGAGGTGACAAGAGGAGAGAAAGGATAATAAAGGGCTGGCCCGTCGCAGGGCTTACCAGCCAACCAGATCACCCGATTTTTTTCGTTTTCACCTTTTTAGTACTCCTATGGCCAGACTTTAATGCTTTGCCCTGGATTACGTCAGAATTACCTTAAAAATCTCATTACTTCAGAATTACCTTAAATGGGGTGAGATTACGCTAATCTGAGGTAATTACCTCAAAAATGAGAGCCCTGCGTGTGAGGCGACCAAGTCCGACAGTCACAGTGTGCACCCGGCGGCCGGCCAAGAGTCTCTCAGTCAAAATTCCCCAGGTTTTACTCGCCTCCTACATCTTTACCTTACTTAATAGAATCTTTGCAAGTACACTCGCAATCCAAAATTTGTATTCAGGTCTTGTTGAAGTTGTTTCAAATCATGTGACATACTAGTGAATCGATTACAAACAACGCTTATCCTGTTTCATTATTTGCTTGAGTTCGCTTAATACTTGATCAAGCTATTAATTCGAAGCAAGCCTGGATACATATTTTGGATTGCGAGTGTACTACAGTATACATTTAATCTTTTATTTACTTTGAATGACATCATAAGATATACGCAGATGTGAATGTTATAGTACCTGCAGTAAGTTGAATGCAAAGGCCTGTAACACATGAAATAAACGATTACAGCAAAACACTACATATAGAGATCTTCTCTCTTTTCATAATTATATCCTCTTTACCAAAATCTTTCTTTCTGTGTCAGTATTCTCAAGTACAGTACATTCGTGGTAAATAATAATAATCTACATTGGAGGTGACTCATGTATACAAGTTTTAGAGTTTCCCTCTGTTCTTTAATTAGCTGTGGAACTTTTCAATGCGTACCATATCTTCTAAGTTGCTACAAGTAGATACTCAAAATTCAAAACAATAACATAATTTGGGAAAGCGAATACGTTTGTTAACAATCTGTTTTGAGTTATCCTGACTTATCCATATATGAATTGAAACTTATAGCCTAAGCTAGTCCACCACTGACGTACTGTAGGCTAGGGCCTACCATCTTTCAATCAGCTACTCACTATTCAAAACAATAACATCATATTATTATAAAAACATTGGACAGCAATTCATTTTGGTTACCTATATGTGGATGATTAATTATTATTGATCACGACTGTAAATCAAATTATATATAGGCTATAGGTGTTCTGAAATAGTGTCATTTCTATACCTAACGTATATCGTACATCTTGTAACTGATTTCTTTTCATTCTCCATAAAACGTTCACTAAGAATAAATTACTGAACTCAAATTTATTGAATTCAGCAGAATAATTAAAATATGGGGAACAGTCAACGAAATTCGAGATCATGCACCGTGTAATAGTTTCCCTTAAACTGAGGGAGAAATATGAATTTCCCAATCCACCCTGAATTCCCTTGGTCTGGGGTAAAATTCCCAAATTAGGCAGCACTCTGGATTTCTTTGACAACGTTGAAGGGACTCGCTCGCCTCCTACAGAGAACCCGCCCACCACCGGAAAATGTATAGCCCAGCAGTAGTTATATGAACTAACATCAATTTAATAACAAGCGCTGTTATTCAACAATTTTTCGAAGTGAAAAGATATTTTGATATAATTTAATCAATAATAGGTAATAGTCTAGTGTTGGACCATAATCTGGTTTGGACTGAAGGCTTGCAGATTGCTATGTTTTATAATGTTTTTTTAATACATTTATTGTTCAAGGCCGTCGCATTTTAATGTTTTGGGAGATACGACCCCCCCCCCCCCCCGCGCCCCGTGCGCCCCCCCAAACACAATCTCCATAAACACTTCATTTTCGCCATATTTGAACTACACCTTTTCAACTTCAAATTAAAAAAGATGAACTTCAAATTTAAAAAGATGAACTTCAAATAAAAAACCCTGACTTTCATATTAAAAAACTGAATTTCATATTAAAAAAAACTGAACTTCATAAATTATTTTTTTTTATTTTGTTTTTAAATAATATATATAAATAATTTTATGGTGATAGTAATGGAAATAATTTTATGGTGATAATTTTATGGTGATAGTAATGGTAATAATTTTATGGCGATAGTAATGTTAATAATTTTATGGTGATAGTAATGGTAAAAATTTTATGGTGATAGTAATGGTAAAAAATTTATGGTGATAGTAATGGTAAAAATTTTATGGTGATAGTAATGGTAAAAATTTTATGGTGATAGTAAGTGTAAAAATTTTATGGTGATAGTAAGTGTAAAAATTTTATGGTGATAGTAAGTGTAATAAATTTTATGGTGATAGTAATGGTAATAATTTTATGGTGATAGTAATGATAATAATTTTATGGTGATAGTAATGGTAATAATTTTATGGTGATAGTAATGGTAATAATTTTATGGTGATAGTAATGGTAATAATTTTATGGTGATAGTAATGGTAATAATTTTATGGTGATAGTAATGGTAATAATTTTATGGTGATGGTAATGGTAATAATTTTATGGTGATGGTAATGGTAATAATTTTATGGTGATGGTAATGGTAATAATTTTATGGTGATGGTAATGGTAAAAATTTTATGGTGATGGTAATGGTAAAAATTTTACAGTGATGGTAATGGTAAAAAATTTACGGTGATGGTAATGGTAAAATTTTACGGTGATGGTAATGGTAAAAATTTTACGGTGATGGTTTAAGGTTGATGTTAAGAAGGTCAATAGAGCATACAACCATATGAGCAGCAACCTTACCATCACCTTACTGGCTTTAGGCCGAGACCGACGTGAACAGCAGAGTTGCTAATCTAGCATGGTTCGCTAATATGTTTGAACAGGTGGCGATGTTTCAGAGTGCCCAGTGCCCACATTTAATTTGTAGTAATTCCGGCGGTGAATTAGTCAACTTATACATTTTGTAGTGACTTTTAGCCATTTCTCAGGGAGGTACTACAGTTTTGGAAAAGCTGAAGCAACTGATTCCACCAAACTATTACGAGCAACAGAACACCATTATTTTCGTTAATCTAGTCCTGTTTTCTGTTATAGTTTGGAGGAATCAAGACTCTCCAATGTACCAAAAGTGGATTATCCTCTTAATCAAGGCTATTTAGCAAGTTTTAAGGGGGTGTGGGGGACTTAGGGGGTGT
The DNA here is from genome assembly GCA_034508575.1 of Petrolisthes manimaculis. NCBI lineage: Eukaryota > Metazoa > Arthropoda > Malacostraca > Decapoda > Porcellanidae > Petrolisthes > Petrolisthes manimaculis. Next base: position 23,989 of record JAWZYT010003017.1, on the reverse strand, counting down.
GGGAGTAGGGGGACAGGCTTGGCGGGAGGGGTTATGGGGTTGCGGGAATAAGGGACAGGTTTTCTACCCACTCCAAGCCTGTCCCCATATTCCCGCACCCCACAAACCCCCCTCCGAGCCTGTCCCCTACTCCCACACCCCCTTAAAATATATAACTCATTGGCAACATTGACACTGTGACTGTGCTAACATTATTGGCAACATTGACACTGTGCTAACATTGGTAACATTGACATGCCATCCCAGCTGACGTCACATCACAACACTGGTGATGGTAGAGTCATCGCCGTCCTCATTAATTACTACTTCTACAAAATTACATCATTACAGGTGTTTATTTAATAATGTAATGTTATGTATAGATTAATGTTAGAATAGTGTAATGTTATTTATGTATTAATGTTATAATAGTGTAATATTAATGTTAGAATAAGGGGATAATGTTAGTTTACAGCCTGACATTATGGTATTTCAACATTTTTATTTTTTATTAATTCGTAAATATTTCATCATGTATTTTGCCCAAGTTAGGTAGAAAATGTGTCAAAACTATTGTAAATACCGATAGTCTGCCCAGGGACTGATTAGGATAGGTCAGGTCAGGTCTGGTCAGGTTAGATTACGTTATGTCTGGTTAGGTTAAGTCACGGCCTAACTATTTATGCCATTCTTCAGTTTAACTTTACTACCTTATTTATATAGTTTTTTATATTTTTCTAGTATATTTTCCTATATTATTTTGTTCGAGGAATTATTATTCTGTAGTTTCATCTTAAAATCTTGGTGTAGAAATTTGTAATATATTGACTCTATACACTTAGCTCCCGATATAAGAGGATTAAATTTATCGCATTTATCCTTTTAATATCACAGGGTCAGTAAATCACTTAGTGTGTTTGGTAATGAATAACAGAAATCTGGGAAAACACACACGCACACATAATATCCTTTTAACACTCACCATCCTTTTGACACTGGCTCAGTAAATCACTTAGTTTGTATGATAATGAAGAACAGAAGCCTGGGAAAACTTTTGGACTGAGTGTAAAATGAAGTACTGTAGTGGATACAATTATTTAGTCACTGTATAATATTGAGGGCTTATGAGTTACACTATATAATATATAGTGTGACTCTTGTGTGAGGTGTGTGTGTGTGTATGTGTGTTGTACAGTATTAGATGGAGACAGTGTTGGAGCTTCATAGTGTTGGTTAATTGCTTCTTGTTCTGACACTAGATGACAACACCTTACTTACACTTGTACATGTATATCTGTAGTCATTTAAATTTTCCCACAGGTGACGAACCACGCATGAACACCACAACATAGACGTGAAGACAGCAGAGATGGAGTGGTTTTCTGGCAGCATTGTGGAGGCCATTACAGCCGCCAAATCACGCAATGCCATTTTTGTCGTCTATGTTCACGGTGAGTATTGTACTGTATTGTAGTGAATGGTAAAAGGTGCGGACGGTTTTATGCAGTAGAATTGCTAGGCATTTTAGATAATTATAATGCAACTCAAGCAAATTACACCAAATATTTACACAACCAGGTACAATATTTATCTTTAACATAAACACTGGATGTAGGTACTGTAGCCTACTCGAAACATGTAATTTTGATTATATTATGTAGAAGAGATTTGGTGGATTATTTTACCGGGATGTAAAAATATTCCACCGTATAGTATTTCTTTTGACTCCATAAATGAACTATTTGCCTATTTATCTTATTTTTCAGATGCGTCAGATGCATCTAAAACAACTGATGAAGCTTTGGCCAACAGTGATGTGTCAACTACCCTTAACTCTGACCAATTTGTAGCCATCAAGTTGGAGAATGGAGCTGATAATGCCAAGCAGTTTTCTCAAATTTGTATCCTTTATTAATATTTAGATACTAACTTTAGATACTTACTTACTAACATCTTTATGGAGTTGCATGGCCCTTGAACTTGGAGCAGAGAATTTCATCGGCTTGGAAGGAGTGAATGTATGTGACTCATATTATCTGAGTATTTCTGTCTCTCTTCCTGTACTTTCTTTCTCTTTTTTTTTAACCAGGCTATCTGTAGTTTGGTATTGGCATATTGAAAGCATGAAAAAAATGTAAAAGTGTATTGATGATGATGTGTGACCCTAGGGCTGGTTATTATTTTATAATTTATACTTGTAGAAAAATAACTACTGTACTGTTCAGTTTAGTATGTTTTCCATCCTGTTTTAGATACAGTATATCTTAGAGAAAGTTTGACTTTTCCAGCTTAACAACCCAAACAATTTGACCTTAACATTTGAGACAGACCCACTGGTGCTGGTGCCTTCTCTCTTCTTCATCAGTGGACAGACTGGCATCCCACTTGAGGTTCTTGGAGGGCCACTCACAGCTGACACTCTCAAACTTAAGCTGAACAAGTTGTTACCAACCACGGTAAAGTAGAGTTGTAACATTGTACACAAAACCCTTGTGATATTCTGAGGTTATGGCTGTGAAATATGCAGTACTGTGTATTTACTGTATGTAGGATAAAGTTTTGACTCTTTTAGAATGTTGTATGTCAGTTTAATGTTAATGTGACTAAGAGTGTCCTTGTTGTTGACAATCATTACAGGAAACTACTACCAACAGTCCTTCAGCCCCAACACCCTCAACATCTGCAGCAATCCCAACACCTCTCCATGAAGCAGCCCCCACACCCACATCCTCTCAGGTAACCCCCAAACCACCACCCACCCAGGCAACCCCCAAACCACCACCACCCATCCAGGCGGCCTCCACACCACTACTCTCCAATGCAGCCCCCACACCCCAACCCTCCCAGACAACCCCAGAACCTGTCGTCCCCACTGTATCCATGCACCAGGAACCACAGGGGCAGGAGGAAACAACAAAGGCCAGGGTAGAGGCTAGTGCTGAACAAGGCTCTGGTGAGGGTGTTGCTGCTGCTGCTGCTGCTGAATGTTCAATGGAATCCCAAGACAGTGTACAGTCAGGAGATGTTAGTAGAGAAGTAGAAGGTAAGTACAACATTCATCATTATAATGTACAGTATTTCAAATTAAAAAAAGGTAAAATAGACGGTTCATAGACTTAACCTATCTCTGTAAGTGTTTTATAAATGCAAAGAGGGGGATATATTTTTAGGGATAAAACCTTTAGTCTACATTTCATTTTATGCTGATACAGTATTATCTGTAATAAACTCAGTATTGTATTATACGGTAGGTTCGAATATTGTGCGACAATTTGGGTGTCCAAGGAGCTCGTGTACATACAAATTGCATACTGTATTAGCTCCTGGCTAGTACAGTGGTAACGTGTTGGCTTCGCATCCGTGAGGTTGGCAGATCAAGCCTCACCCAGACCTGAGAGTTTAAAAACTATGAGTCACAGTAGTAATGAATATAAGTTCTTACCAAAGAAATAGCAGTACAAAAGCACACCAGAAATTAGAGATGGGGTTCCAAGGATAGCCGTGACACTATATCAGGGTCCCTGCTGTTACTCCCTAGACCATGCCACTACCCTCACCTGCCACAGTACCACCACTCCCACTAGCACTGTGTTCAGTGTTAATCTCATTCACTTTGTCCATAAACCCTTCAAAGTCAAGGGTGGACACAACTGAGACGTTATCATTGATCTCTTCTTCTTGCCTGTTCTGCCTGTTGCCGCCTAGGTAACGAGTGATTAGGCTTTGGTTCCTCTTGCTTATTTCAGCATTGATTCATGTCAGTGTAATATTTGAACACCTTATCAAGAGCAAATATTACTTCATCGGTTCGCTTGGTGGTTTCTGAATTTTTCAACTCCTGTACTGAACTTATCTAAGGCACAGAGAATGTGGCTGAGTCTGTCTACGGGTAACTCAGACTCCACAGCTTGCAGTTATGGTTATTATTGTTACTGTTCTTGTGGTTGTAGTGCTGTGTCAGTCTCATTCACATGCTCCAGAATCTCAAATGGATATTGTTGTTCGATGCTTGAGTGAGCTTCTTGCACCTCTTGCAATGCCAGTTTTTGGAAACCTGGGATTTGTTGAAGGCAGTGTTGGGTTGGAGGCAACAAGTCGGCAACAATGGAGAGGGGTTGTACCAAAGGTCACGAAAGAGTGGGAGACTGACTAAATGAGAGGGAGAAGCCTACTGTGCTTATAGCGTGGGTATTTGGCAGCAGCTAGTTTCATGCGAAAACCAGATATAGGCGTGCCTATGGGAACGGCTGCAAATTTGGGCCACTCTTGGCTATAAAAACGCCCTTTGTGGAAGTGTCGCGCATAAAAAAATTGTCGGTCAATAAGTGAAACACTCACTGCAAACACGCACAATATGCGAACCTACTGTATTTCATTTTATATTTTTTGTAAACTTAAATTATTGATGATATTGTGTTATATTTTTTTCAAAGGAATAGATGAAAGTGGACTGGTGGACGACGATACGTTAAGCCTTGAAGACAAAGTGGAAAGAGCCAAAGTTCTCCTGGCAGAGAAGCAAGCTAAGGATGCTTGGGAAAAAGGAGAGGTGAATTTGTACTTTTAATTTGAATCTACACATTATAAATTCTCTATGTATCATGCTAGTACCTTGTTCTTGTTGTATAGTTAACCTATAGTGTTCATTTATGATGGTTATAACGATTTTATCCTGTACCAGGAGGTACGACAGAAGGAGGTGGAACGGAGGAAGATGGGACAGGAGGTTGCTAAGAGGAAGCAACAACAGGAAGATGATAGCCACAGAGCAGCAGCATTAGAGAGGAAGAAAGACAAAGAGGATGACAAGCTGGCTCGGGAGAAAGTCAAGTTAGTTATATTTTGTTGTGTTTTGAATTAAGTACATCATAGATTGCTATTGCTTGTTATAAGTATATGCTAAATTTAGCCGTTTCTGTTAAATTAAGCCAAAACTTATATGTTCAGCAAAAAAATTCCTGGCCATGATTAAATCAGCCACTTCTCCCTTGATATATTCATTGGTATGTTCATAGTGATATACTGTATTGGCAACACTAATAATTTCTGTACAATCAGTAGTACATGGTATGATTTTTTTACAGAGCACAGATTGCACAAGACAGAGCAGAACGAGAAGCCCGAGCAGCTCTGTTGAGAGGAGAGCAACCCAGACCAACCAATGATCCTCCAGCCGCCCCACCACCTCAACCAAACCCTGTCCCATCCACCAGGTGGATTATTATTTAAAGGGGATATCTCTTGTTCAGGAATTAGAGCCTTACTGATTCCTTCAAATTAAGCTTGGAAATAGAAGACTGATATAACTAATAGGGAGTCTGTTTTGTAATACTGTACAGTTAGGAGGAATCAGTAGCCCTTCAATTCCTTTTTACATTATAGTGCATTGTATTTCATCATTACTAGAATGCACCATCTCCCTCCCATCTAGGAAATCTTTTAGGAATGTTTGTATTAAATTAAAGGTGTTGCATCTGTAGTAGTGATTGAATATTACTTACTGAATTAAACCAGTCAAGTGTTAGTAACCCTGAAGGACAGTACGTTATTACCTTTAGAGATGTGTGAAAGGAATTGGTGATTCTATTAAACCCTTGAGCAACAAAGAGTCTTTTCTTATAAGTGGTAGATAGATAGATAGGTAGCATAATAATACCACTCCTTATCTTTTCAGCAACACTACCCGACTGAAGTTCCGTCTACCTGAAGGCTACTCTAGTATCACACAGTTTGTGGCACAGTTCCCTGCTGACACAACACTAAGTACAGTGAGACAACACATCCAGGACAATGTAACACCAACTCTTACTGCCTTCTCCCTTGCTTCCACTGTTCACCAAGGTTCATTCCGAATGGAGGATGAATCAGCCACTCTCAGGGATCTTGGACTGGTGCCGTCTGCTATATTGGCTGTCTTGCCGGTACACATCATGTTGTTACTCTATTCATTTTTTTTCCTTTTTATTTTCCTTTATTGAGATATAATTATGACTAAAGGCTGAGAGCCCGCTAATTCTCCTCATCTGTGAAACAATGAGTGAGAGAACCAAAGTCATATCCAATTTCATTCAAGATGCTTACTAGACACTTACATATGGTACATTTTCCTCAGACTGGCAGCGGTGGTGGCAGAGTTGTATCAAAGTTTGGTGGTCGACTATGGGACATCCTATGGCTCCTTCTCACCCCCATCACCTTCTTGCTGAGTATGGTGAGGAGTATGGTGGGTAGGGGTGGTGGGGGAGCGAGTGGGGAGCGACGCACAGCCCCCCAAACCACCAACGGCCCCTCGGAACCCAAGCGCCCCAGGGAGGAAGGCTCGGCAACAACAAGATATCGACCTTCCACGTATGTTATCGGCTTTTATAACTTTTGTCTCATGAATTTATCATGTTATGCTATACAGAAGGCTATCATGAATAAAAGTGATCTATTTTTATTGAGTACTTTGATCCCTTCCATTTTTCTGATTTACTTTTCCACCCTTTGAAAAAAAAAGGTACTGTACTGTAAATGGGAAACTGATAATAATGATAGCACTGAAAGGAAATTTGTTGTGTTGCAGAGCCTATGGAAGCCGAGCTGAGTCCCGCCTGCGTCGAGAAGGCAACATTCACCGCCTCTCCAACCCTGATGATGAAGACGATGACGAGAACAACACCTGGAATGGTAACTCAACACAACAGATGTAAAGTGCCAACAACAGCAGCTTGTGAACCAGGATTTAATAGGGTAGTACAGTGTTGATAAGTGTGGAGCCAGTTATACCTCATAACTATTCCAGGTAAGAGGCCATCATTATTTTTGTTAATCTGGTCCTGTTTCCTGGCATACTTTAGAGGAATCAAGGCATTCCAATTTACCAAAAGTATACTATCCCCTTGATAGGAAGCTTTTTATGCCTCAAAGAGTTACTGTATCTCAACTCTACTCGGCAAATGTGACACACCAGTAATATTTAAAAGGGAATACAACTAATTCTATTATTTACCAATGTCCAGTTATCTTCACTATTTTTATCCCCTGTGTGGACCTTGAAAATTGGTCTAATGATTTTGAAGCAGTATATTCAGTATTGTAGACCCACAATATAAATACTTGTCCAGTGGTACCTCGGTTCTCGAGCTTAATCCATTCTAGAAAGCTGTTCGAAAATCAAATAAATTATTCCCATATGAAATACTGTAAATTGGATTAATGCATTATGGACCTCCAAAAATTACGCATTATGAAGCATTTTAAGTAAAAATATTGCTTATTTATACCTGTATAATAATACTGTACATGCATAATGTCAACCACAAAAACTATAAACAAAATTAACTGCAGTTTACCTGTACTGAGGAGAGCTGATGGCTTAAGTGAAAGGTGGTGTTTGGAAGGGGAGTCATCTTCATACGAGATGAGATTTTTTTTCACCTCTATTGTGACTCTAGCAACTTTTCTTTTTTGTATGCTGCTTTCATTATCCTTCTTTGGACCCATGGTGGCTTATTTAATAAGAATATTAAAAAAACACCAAAAAGAAAAACAAGAACCTTCACAGCAGATTTTAGTGGGTGTGTGGACTAAGTGACAGGTGCAGGTAAACTGTTTTGGGCCAGCTTGATGTGGGCTGAGAATGGTCGAAGGGTCATTTAAGTCATCAATTGGATTATATTGGGGGTTTGGGCCATAACAGCTTGGATTGGGAACCAAGGTTATGTTCAATAACTGAGATTTTTTTTTCTCAAACAATATGTTCGAGAAGGGAGTAGTTCGAGAAGCGAGGTACCACTGTATAAATAATTGTATCCATTACTTCATTTTACACTCGGTCCCTCATTGAAGACCAACTGTTTTCCCTGGCTTCTGTTTTTCATTACCATACGCCCTAAGGGAACTACGTACTGAGCCTGTGGTAAATTTATTCATCTAATATCAAGGGCCTACTGTATTGATGAATTATATGAGGAAAAAGTCATCATAGTTTTCTTTGAACTAAGCAGATTGATTTGTAAGTTCCATACATAGAGATAAATGTAGTGTAGGCACCTGAACAAATATACACAATATTACACCAATATGTAATCACGTTTGCCATATATACTCCACAGTACAGTATAATCAAATTAGGCATGCAAACTATGACAGATATACTGTGGAATTTTCACATAGTATGGCATATGGAAGATTAGATTATAATGTGCAATACTTACTGCACAGTGTTATGTTCTGATTGTATCTATGATATAGTCATTATTATGTGCACTTCAAGGCAGACATCATGAAGATTTTATTAAAACTATAAATTAAGTACAGAAATTTCCAGGAGAAATGTTTATATATGTTAAGAAGTGGTGATAAAAAATGAATATATATTACCGACTGGTTTAGGGATATATATGATTATTTAGTGATGGTGTAAATTTGATTGTTTGACACTGAGGGCCTTATTACCTAATGTTTTGAGTTATATGTTCCCACATACCAACCATCATTGGGTTATGGGATCAGGATTGGTTTTGTGGCATTCCAAGGTGCTGTGTACAATATATTGTCAGTTAAGGGATTTGTAATGTTAATGAATTGGAGGCTATTGATTCCTCTATAGAATGTGAATTGGTACAGCTTTCTTCATTATAGGCCACCTGAGGTGATGTCAACAGAATGTTTAGGATGGTATTATGAAACTACTTTATTCATATTGCAAAATAATATTAATTGAGCTATGAAGTGGTACCACCCTAGAAGTCTGTTAACACTAAATTATAAACTGTATGGAAAGAGATGAAACCACCACCTTGTGTTTTGGTTTATATTACCAGCATGGCCCAAACTCTGGTAGTAGTCAATTACAATGAAGGTAGAAAATTTGTTAAATTGTCAACCAACTATGCCCTGTGTTTTAACTTATAAGTTCTTTCATCTTATACAGTTGTGTAAAGATTATACATATAGCTACACCATCCATGAAGAGTGTATGGGTTGTATTATTAAACAACTTCTTCAAGGAAAAGGTCTTTCGTAGCTTTATTCCTATTGTACTATAATACAAATTGAGTGACCTTTCCCTCAAAGAAATCCTGTAGTTTAATCATATGACCCTATGTATTTTGGGTGAAAACTCAGGGCTGTGGTGACATATTGCTGTATATATTATAAACTGTTGACATTTGTTCTGGGAAGTAATGTCAAGTTTTCACATTGTTTCAGGTTAGGGTGAGAGTTAAGAATGTGATGAGCAGTGGACTAAAACTTTTGGATATACATTGTACTGTATTTTCATTACATTAAAATCACAACTCTTTATGTGTAATTATTACATAGGTAACTTAAAAAAGACATTATTTGTACAGTATTTAGCAACTGTAAAGAATTACTGTACTGTATTGCTAATTATGATGAAAATGTGATATAAGCAGAAGATAGAATATGAACTACATAAGAGATATACTTGATATGCATTGAATGAAATGATCACAGTTCTTGATTTTATATTGTTTTATTCAGCAAGGATTACTGATTTAAATATAGTTTGTAAATCATGTGTAAAATATACTGTATTGTTTTGCCACAACAATGATGTCATTACTGTATTCGAATATTTTATTACGATATCCCAGTTTAGTGGTACTGTATTTTGTTTTGTTTTTTATCCAGGTGAAGGTGCAGAGATTGGAGTAGATTGTCACCTTTGGATGGAGAGTGGAGTGGATGTAGCCTTAGACATAGAGTGGAATTATTGTTTGTCCTTTATATACATGAGCTGAATTCCGGGGTCACCAATTGTAACAACAAGGTGTTGCGTTAATATTGGGGTGACCAGACTCGATTGTACATGGTAACAATTTATTAGTATAGTACAGGGTTATGTAGTAGCAAGCACCTTGTAGCTGGAGAGTCCTGCCTGCTGTGGCCGAGTGGGATGAGAGAGGTTGCTGCTGCAGAAAGTGGTGTAGAGAGCATGGTGTGGTAGGGCAGCGAGCTGGGGCAACGGCAGATCAGGAGACGTGTCTAGGTCGAGAGCGGCTAGCAGAGTGACCAAGGAGCGACCCAGCGGCGACCTTTAACCCGTTCAGTTCATCTGTGCGTACCGGTGGCAGGTGGACACTGGACAGGTGAGGAGAGTGAAGTATAAGGTGCTTGGTATCTGCTACACACATATCCACAGACACTTTCCTTCCATCATAGTAAATATATTGGGAATAAAGGGCCGTATTCAAGAACATCCGTGGTGTATACGATGGCATGGTGTAGGTATGATGACTCCATAGACAAACAGTACAGCCATTGTACCGGTGCCACGCCATCGTATACACTACAAAATAATGTTCTTGAATATGGCCCAAAGAACGTGCGTATGAATTTGCAGCACCTCATGATAATAATTGAGGGGGTTGAGTTGATGTAAGGTGTTGGTGTATGATTATATTTTGTTATGATACTGATTTATTTGCACCATGGAAGAGAAAGTGTTGTGCAAGTTATTTGTGTGTGGCTGTAGCCTACAGCCACAAGCACTAATAAGTATACAACTTTGGTTGAAGATTTGATCAATTCACCAATGAAGTTATTTTAATGGAGATTTTATTGTGCATATATTTGCTGTCTCTATAGATATTTGAAACACACCTGAATATTTATAGTGCTCGTGACTGTACCAAAAGTGTACTAACGTGGAGTTACCCCTTTATTGCTAAGGATGTTTGCGTTTTCTGTATATAGAACATTAACTTGGCTGTGTAATAATCGAATGTATTGACTTATAAAGGTAAAGTAAAACACAGTATATGAATGATCATATAGTATGGTAGCTATTGCTATCTTACATTTTACTGCATAATATGTTTTATATGTAATTGATAAGAGCTGAATAATACAGTTTAATACTTTGATCAATCACTGAAATTATTATAAACTACGCATATAACACATAAAAAAGCACATAGTAGTTTTGTGTGTACTAAAAATATGTCTCTGGTGAATTATGTAAAATTTTAAAAGACTTAAATTTTCACGAGTTACAGTCAAAACAAACCCAAATTGAAGGAACCCAGACCAGTCGGGTGTTAGAAGGCAGTGAGGGAGGGTGTGTGTGTTGGGCTGTGCTGAGTGTAGTGCAGGGTTATTATTTCCTACAGGTGGTAAGACATAACCCATCCAAAATGCCGGTATTCCACACCAAAACCATCGAGGGCATCCTGGAACCTGTGGCCCAGCAGGTAAAAATAACATAACATAACATAAATAAGAGTTCATTCATAACATAATATTTGTAGCAACGAGTAGTCTAATACGAGTTCATTCATAACATAACATTAATGTCAACGAGTACCTTAATACGAGTTCATTCATAACATAACATTTGTATCAACGAGTAACTTAGTCTAATTCGAGTTCATTCATAACATAACATTTGTATCATCAAGTACCTTAATAAAAAGTTCATTCATAACATAATAACATAACATTAATGTCAACGAGTAAGTTACCTAGGTAGGAATAACATAACATAACTTAATTAATTGTCAACGAGTAATATGAGTTCATTGATGATAATAACATAGCATAACATATTTGTCAACGTGTATTATGAGTATTTAACAAGAAGGAAGAGGGACCCTGTTTGTGATTTAGTCAGAATATTGGAGGTAAATGTGTTGTCCTTCAAATATTGCCACGAAACACACACACATATTGAAGGAGTTTGTTTGTTTGTTTCGTGGCATAGTCGGGAGGAATCAGAAGCCTCCAATTCTCATGTACGATCTCAGGGTTTCTTAGGAGAGGTTTTCTTGTTGATTGATAGGGAGGTCTCCAATTCCTCCAAACTAGGCTGTGCTAGGAAACAGACCCCCTCACTGGTGGTACTAATTAGGGATCTGTTTTGTGGTATAGTTTGGAGGAATTAGAAGCCTCCAATTCCAATATGTGATAAAGGTTTACTTCAGTGCAACTGTTTATTATGGTATGGTACATCTATGTTTGAGTATTTTAGGCTCCAATCTTCATGTTTTTACTTTATATACAGGCTGTATACATGCTTTCACTTGTGTTCATTCCCATTTTTATCATTAGTGTTTTAGTGTAACATGTACATTTTCAGCCTCCCAGCTGCTACTATTTAATAAACCGATTATTATTATTATTATTATTATCATATATGTCATTAGGGGTGTAAATGTAAAGTACCTTCCTTTGGGTCATAATTACAAACAAAAAAATGATAAAAAAAAATAATGTTTCCTAACATTAGGACTAAGCAATGTACAGTAATCCCATATTATCCACTGTTGGTTTGGGTGTAGGCTACAATATTTTACCATTGTCCATAAATCAATGTTTGGTAAACTCTCATTATCCACCATTGGGTTTATAGGTGTGTAATGTACAAAGAGGGTTTACTGTACTGTACTGTACATAAAGTTAAGGGTATGTGGGAAAAGGGGGACAGGCTTGGGGTGTGTGGGAATAGGGGGACAGGCTTGGGGTGAGTAGAAAGCTGTCTGTCCCCTATTCCAAAACCCCCCAAGCCTATCCCCTACCCCATTAACTAGTACGGTACTGTATAATTGTAGAACCATCAAACTGGGTAGCCACACATGGATTTTATATTACATTTTATAATGGCCACACATGGATTTTATATGGTTGGTTCATATAACCATAATAATAAGAAAAAAAATACTGTACTGGATTATGCAGTATTTATATATATATTTTTTTAAATTCTATATTGAGCAAGGTGAGAATCAAAAGTAAGAAGTAAACTCGACGCTCTTACCTGTGAAATAGTGGCGTGGTAATCTTTATGGTACGGTACGGTATAATTATGTGTCAGAAAATAGGGTTGGGGTTCTCATTATTGTTGTGGGAATAATATTGGTACAATATAAATAGTGTCTGGCCTGTAAATACCTGGTAAGTATATACTGTATTCTATGTAGGATAGTGATAATTTTATGCGAGGAAAATAACTACCGGTATAATTATTTACGGACATTGCTTGTAGGAAAAATACTGTAATGGTTCAATATGAACAGTTTGCCTTGCCTGTAAGTTAGTGTGTAATGAAAAAAAAAAGAATGGCAATATTTCTTTATAAACACTCCAGACATCTCAACACAAAACCACTTTTTATGGCCAAGACGACAGCAAGGCCAAGGCTGGGTAAAGAGCAATACCCTATGAGGAGGAGCCGTTATAGACGACCTTTTGTTATTATAATCCAAGGATATACAACGTGTAAATATTTATATCCACCACTTCATTTTGCACTCAGTCTCTCATGGAAGACCACCAAATGTTTTTCTTGGCTTCTGTTATTCATTACCATACAGACAAAGTAGTTTTCCTGTTCCTACTAAGCCTGTGTTAAAAGGATAGTACCATACCGTACATGTGCTATAATTGAATAAGTGATGAATTTTGTAGACAAAATGCAATTGACTACTGTAAAGAATTTGGCATAATGAAACAGATTGCATTTGTCATTTGCATCTCCTTGTTTCAATCCTGCTTCTCTAATGGATTTATTTCAGAATATGTAAGAAATACTCTCACTGATCAAAGGATGTCCTTATGATGAGTAAAACAGCAAGTCAAATAATAAATTAGCTCATTATGGCCAAACAAGTAGCCTTTAGGCTCTCTAGGGTAAAGAGGATGATAGTGGACTATAACATACAGTTACAGGTTATGTAAATCCGTGTATCTCAGACCTGATGCTGTATTAGGCTTACCTGCCACAAGGGTAATAATCATAGCCTGCTACACTCTGAATTAAAGATGTACCAGTAGCAAATAGTCCAAGCTTTAAAACCACCCCCTTTCCATCCTACTTCTCTCCCCCACTAACACTGTCCATCAGGCCCCACCACCATTCCCCACAAACACACTCTTTCCTCACCCTTTAGGCTACCCCTCCTATCTACACCTTGTAACCTGTAGTGCAGAGAAGGGGCACCAGGGACACACAGGTATTGATGAGGGTGGATCACAATTATTGGAAGCAATAGTACAACCAAATATACTACACACTTTAATAAGAGGAGATTCTTTTGTTGGTGAATTGGAAGGCCTCTGATTTCTCCAAACTATGCCATGAAACAGATCCCTTATAGTATCACTGAGGGCATCTGTTTACTGGCACCTTCTGGCCTTCTCACCCAGGCCACCACTCTCTCTTCCATCTAACTTTCTCTGTCCCCCTCTTTGCCCTTGTGCTTGCTGTTCCTCCTTTCGTTCTCTCTTTCTCTCTTCCTCTGCCCTTCCTTTCTTTCTCTCTTCCTCTGTCCCTCCATTCCTTCTCTCTTCCTCTATACCTCCATTCCTTCTCTCCCTGTCCCTCGTTTCCTTCTCTCTCTCTGTGTCCCTCGTTTCCTTCTCTCTCTCTGTGTCCCTCCTTTCTTTCTCTATCTGTGTCCCTCCTTTCTTTCTCTATCTGTGTCCCTCCTTTCTTTCTCTCTTCCTCTGTCCCTCCTTTCTTTTTCTTCGTGTCCCTCCCAATTTGCCAGTAAGAAAATCTTGCCTTAAAGAATTGAATTGAGAATAGGCTAGGCTAGTAGGCCGTGGAGGGAGGATGATGGATCAAGCCAAGGCTACGGTACTATTCACTCACTACTCGTAAATTAGTCAAGGGGGTTAAAGGTGGACAGACTTGGGTGAGGCTCAACTCTCTCACTCTAACGGGTTGGGTTAACGTTAGGCCTCTCTCTATAGCCTACGATCTTCCTGCCTCAGGTGATGTGGGCAATACTTTTTAGGGTGGGTTTGGGTGCCCTTTCTCACCCAGGCCACCTCTCCTTCCCCCTCTCTCTTCCATTTAACTTCCTCTGTTCCCTTCGTGATTGCTGTCTCTCCTTTCTTTCTCTCTCCCCTTGTCCCTCCTTTCCTTCTCTTCCACTGTCCTTTTCCTTCTCTTTTTCTGTGTCCCTCCTTTCCTTCTCTCTTCCTGTGTCCCTCATTTCCTTCTCTTTTCCTGTCCCTCCTTTACTTCTCTTTCCCTCTGTCCCTCCTTTACTTCTCTCTTCCTCTGTCCCTCCTTTCTTTCTTTTTTCTACTGTCCTTTCTTTCCTTTTCTCTTCCTCTGTCCCTTCTTTCCTTCTCTCTTATCCCCCTTGCATAGTTTAGGCTATATAGTCTCTCATGCGAATTTCTCGAGAAAAAAAAATATAGCCTAATTTATAACTGACACATAGACGAAAAGAGAAAATATCTGTTCCGAGAAAGAAGAGTGGGATGGGAAACGCTAAATATGGGAAGAGAAGAGAGGGACACATTGGTAATTTGGTAGGGAGGGAGAGACGGTGAGGAATGTTGTGACTCGCTTCTGATGGGATTTCCTCTCTCTCTCTCTCTCTCTCTCTCTCTCTCTCTCTCTCTCTCTCTCATAGTACAGTAGTTCCTTTGATGTGATTCGTATAATTGACCCATTTATTTTTACCCCTGCAGGCCCTTTATCATACAATATTTTAGTATTATTTTTTGATGTCGAGAGCGAAGAGAGGTGCGGGTCCCATGTATTAGGTCCCTCCTAACTAGACACTGCCAGAAAACAGATATCCACAATAGTTTGGAAGGATTATTTAAGTTATTCCTTCAAACGATGCCACAACACAGATCCTCTATATTCGAACCATCGAGGGCGTCTGTTATCTGACAATTCACCAACAAAAGAATCTCCCCATTAAATATTTATGTAAACGTTTGTAACACACACACACACGACTAGACACAGCGTTCCAGGACAGTATTAGCATATATTATTACAATTAGCATTAGGGCCCTTCCTTCAGGCTAGAGATTATGTGTTTGACGAGGCCTTTAATTAATCCTAGCCTATTCTAATCACAATCCTAAGCCAGTCTATTCTATTATCGGTTTATCCTAATAACAATCCTAAATCAGCCTATCTTTGGTGGTCTCAATGAGGGACTAAACAAATGTGAAATGAAGTGGTGGATACATGTAAATATTTATTCATTATATCATTCACTTTCTGTTATTCATTACCTTATAGAATGTAGACTAAATATTTTTCTGAGCCCGTGTTAAAAGGTTATATGTGCTAATTTTATTCATCTTATATCTAGCCCTACTGTATAATTATCCTACATTTGATTTGCCCGTGTCGTGTCGTCCATGTGTAGCCTAGCCTAATATTAGTTTTGTTTACGTAATGGAATAGGCTTGGATCCCATTCTTCCCCTTGTCTCTCACTCTTCCCTTTTCTCTTTCCTTCCCTTTTCCCCCTTGTCTCTCACTTTCAATCTCTTTCCCCCATTGTCTCTCATTTTCAATCGCTTTCCCCCATTGTCTCTTTTTCCACATTGTCTCACTTTCAATCTTTTTCCTTCCCCTTTCCTCACACCATTTCGCTTGTTTCCCACGGACCCAACTCCTCTTCACTTAATTAACTCTTCCTTTTCCTTTACCCTCCTCCCTTTTCTCTCTTGAGGTTCAATCTCCCTCCCCTCCTTTCTTCTCCCACCCTCCCTTGCTCCCTCCGCCGTTTCCTCTTCCCTTCCTTCCTTCCTTCCTGCCTGCTGTCCTGTCCTTCCTGTCTGCAGCTCTCCACCCCCACCCCTCTCTCTCTCTCTCCCTCTCTGCCACACCTCGTACCGTGTCACCGTCAAGCTCACTCTCTTTCTCTCTCATACCGTATCACCATTATTCACCACGTCAAGCTATCTCTCTTACCATTATTCACCACGTCAAGCTATCTCTCTTACCATTATTCACCACGTCAAGCTCTCTCTCACCATTATTCACCACGTCAAGCTATCTCTCTTATCATTATTCACCACGTCAAGCTCTCACACACACAATTATTCACCACGTCAAGCTCTCTCCCTCTCTCTCACACACAATTATTCACCACGTCAAGCTCTCTCCCTCTCTCTCTCTCTCTCTCTCTCTCTCTCTCTCTCTCTCACACACACACACCATGCCAGTTCCCGGGGTTAGGTCAGGAGAGTGGACCACGCCCTCTTGCACTTTCTTCATTCCTCCCCCACATACCCAGCCTTATAATCATTTCTCTTGGCATTCCATCAGTCATCGTGTTTTTTTTTTTGCTATTAGCGACTAGGCTATAATATTATGAGCTATTAATTTATCTCATAACAATGCTGCAAAATTGATTCCTTAAGGCCTAGTGTGTGTGTGTGTGTGTGTGTGTGTGTGTGTGTGTGTGTGTGTGCTGCAAAAATAGATCCCCAATTGTGTGTATGTGTGTGTGTGCTGCAAAACAGATCTCGTAATGTGTGTGTGTGTGCTGCAAAAACAGATCCCTCGTAATGTGTGTGTGTGTGTGCTGCAAAAACAACCCAGATCCCTTAATGTGTGTGTGTGCTGAAAAAACCCAGATCCCAAATGTGTGTGTGTGTGTGTGTGTTGTAATACTGGTGAGCGAATAATGAGGTGGGGTGCATGAGTGTTGTATTGTTGTGGGTCAATGTTAATTTTTAATAGGCTTCAACGACAAAGTATATAATTATACACCACCAATGTTCTTGAATCTTGTATACGGCTGATAACCTAATATTATTACGTATATACTGTATGTGTGTACTCTCTCTCTCTCTCCTCTCTCTCTCTCTCTCTCTCTCTCTCTCTCTCTCTCTCTCTCTCTCCGTGATCCTACCCAGCTGCACTTAACACAAACAACAACTCTCTCTCTCTCTCTCTCTCTCTCTCTCTCTCTCTCTCTCTCTCCGTGATCCTACCCAGCTGCACTTAACACAAACAACAACTCTCTCTCTCTCTCTCTCTCTCTCTGTTGTGTGTGTTGCTGCCACTATTTATTCAGACAAATTAATGAGTGCAGGAGATTAACTGAAACTGGTTAGGCCTCTCTCTCTCTCTCTCTCTCTCTCTCTCTCTCTCTCTCTCTCTCTCTCTCTCTCTCTCTCTCTCTCTCTCTCTCTCTCTCTCTCTCTCTCTCTCTCTCTCTCTCTCTCTCTCTCTCTCTCTCTCTTTTTTTTTTTCAATGAGTCTACATAACAAATTAAATGACGTCTCTCCTGAAACACCGAAACGAAGCCGACTCATCTTAAAATCTAAAATTAAATCCAACTCACCTGAAACACTCAAACGAAGCCAACTCAATTGAAGCACTCAAACGAAGCCAACTCAATTGAAACACTCAAACGAAGCCAACTCACCTGAAAGTGTCTAATTGAGCCATGTCCGTCCACAAAGCTCACCTGACTCTTGGCTCTTACACTACGTCGGCTCTTGTTAATTACCTTGAGTGCCTCGCTTAACAACCTCACCCTTATGTTGGCTGCTCTGATACTAGTGATGGCCCTTCCTTCCCTCCCTCCTCCTCCTATTCCTCCTCCTCTTATTCCTCCTCCTCCCTTCCTCCTCCTATTCCTGCTCCTCCTATTCCTGCTCCTCCTCCTCCTCCTCCTCCTCCTCCTCCTCCTCCTCCCTCCTCCTCCTCCCTCCTCCTCCTCCCAACCTTCCTTCACATAGTCAGTCTCGAGGTAAAGTTAGTCAAATCCATGTGTGTGTAGCCAACTGTGTAGTCTAGTGGGAATATGACTTGGCCTACCTTGTTCACCCATCTTTGTGTTAAATGTGTGTGTGTACAGTTGCAGGTGCTTAGTGTAGTAAAGTTGTAGTTTAAGCGTCTGTGCAAGATCAAAGGTACGGTAGGTTGTATGTGTGTGTGTGTGTGTGTATGTGTGTGTGTGTGTGTGTGTGTGGGTTGAAGCAAGGTGTCGGATGTCAGTGTATAGTTATAATACACCAGAGGAAGGGGTAGGTGTGGGGGGCCAACCGTTCCTACACACACACACACACACACACAGGGTAAGATAGATCTCGAGATAGACACTGCTTGAAAATGTGTACAGAATCCACCATCTGTCAGTCAGGTAATCATTTAGTTTATCAGTCAATTAATCGGCCAGTTTGTCTGTTAGTCAGTCAGTCAGTCAGCCAACTAGCCAATCAGTTAGTCAGTCAATCAGCTAGTTAGATATTCACTCGGTCAGTCAGTCATCCAGCCAGCTAGTCAGTCAGTCAGTCAGTCAGTCAGTCCGTCAGTCAATTAGTGAGTCAGGTGAGCTTCATCACTCACATGTCAGGAGTCAGAGTGACCCCCAGCTTAATATCACACCTACACTTTTAAAGGGATAGCATATTGTTGTACAGTTACAGACATAGGAAACAGACACACTTCATCTAGCACAGAATAGAACATGTTATACAGTGTTGGTGGTGGTGGTAAATTTGGAGCAACTGACTCCTCCAAGATATTCCAAGCAACGGGACACCATTTAATTTCGTTCATGTGATCCTGTTTTTCTGGTATGCTGTGGTGGAGGAATCAAGACGCTTGTGATGTAGCCAAAGTGTTCTATCCCCTTAAATTATGTAAAGGTTTAAAGGACACTGGCAGGCTATACAGTAGAGGAGAGTTATACAAGACTGCAGTATTATTAAGCTCATGTAATTATTATACACGTAAAAATCTCTCTCTCTCTCTCTCTCTCTCTCTCTTTCTCTCTCTATCTCTCTGTCTATCAACACACATACACACACACAGCACTCTACCAACACTACTGCCTCCCTCTCTCTCTCTCTCTCTCTCTCTCTCTCTCTCTCTCTCTCTCTCTCTCTCTCTCTCTCTCTCTCTCTCTCTCTGGGATGCGTAGGTGAGTGAATGAATATGTAAGTGTGTGAGTAGATGAGTGAATGAATAGGTAAGTGAGTGAGTGTGAGTGAATGAAAGTAGTGTGGTAAGTATGAGTCAGTCAGGTCAGGTGGGAGGTCAGTAGGGTCAGATTACGACAAGCATCTCATCTGTTCTTTCACTCTGCTGGCCACTACTCTCTCATCAGCAGGCCACCTCATCCCTCCCTTCCCTCTCCCCTCCTGACACACACACAGACAAACCTTAACCATCCCTCCCTTCCCTTTCCCTCCCAACACACGCAAACACACGCAGCCCCCAACTATACCACAACCTCCTCCCCCTCCCTCACACACACACACACACACACTTACAAATGCATACCAGGTGACAGTTAGCTATATAGTTGGTTGTGGCATGTGTGTATGTACTTTGACCTAGATTTCACAACGGTGTGTGTCCAGAATGGTATAAACATGATTATAGTATACAGTACATACTCTTGTCATGCACCTTTACCTTAGTCTGTCATCTTTAGCAATTATCAAAGCTGGATTCTTGTATATTTTTATAACCCTAGAATGGTAACCCTCTATTCAGAAGCGTGAAAGGTAACCCTGGGAGAATTTCTCCCGATAATTAAATAATTGAAATAAAATACTTATGCTGAGGAATATTTTATTTAGAAAACATACAAAGAAAATACATCTTGTACTCTTTTATTGAGCATAATATAAATGAGATCATCCTTTACATTATACATTTTTTTTTAATTACCAAAAAAATTGAAAATGAGATTTTTTTTGGTGAAACCTTATAATTAATTTGACAAACAAAAATTATACTGGCCAGATTGTTTTTTTTCTGGTGTAGTAATGTTCTTGGGTCATGGGACTATGCCCTGGCTGAGTCCCATCCCCCTAGCTCGTCTACAATCTGTATAGAAGACAAACAAAAAAGGGTTACATTTTCAGTATGTAAAAAAAATAATTATTTTTGTTATTTATTCTTTCAACACTTGCAGTATGGCAAATTATGCTTTAAATGACTCAAAATACATCAATGAAACACGTACAGTAATATACATACACTCACCTGTTAGATACAGTCACCACAGACAGGATACAGATGGCGAGGACACATGGGCTTGACGCACTTGCATCTGTGACGCGTCTTCCTATCCGATTTTACCGGGCACTCACAACAGCGCACCAATACACTCCCGCTGTCTGAGAAAGATGTCCCTGGTGATCCTGCAGCACTGCCTGGTGAGGGTATGTTGCCGACAGTGGTGATCAAGAACTGCAGGGATCGGGGTAAGGGTAAAAGCAGCCGTGACGTGGCCCATGGAGTGATTAGTGCCTTCCCGACCTGGAGCATGAACTTCTTACGTGATATGATTTGTCTGTTGCCCACTCTTTCCATATTCTCCTTGTATATAATGTAAGAGTTCACATTGGCAGCATTCAGCATGCCATAAAAGATACAGAGTGGCCAACGTCTTGTCTTGCGTGAACAGGAACTCACAGAACACATCTGATCAAATGTATCAACACCTCCTTTCATTGATTTATAGAATTCAATAATCTCCGATTTCCCCAGTAAGGGATGCCACCAACTAAGTACTTGGACTTGCTATCATTGATGAGAACGAGCTTCAGGCCATACGTGGCCGGCTTGTTGGGAATATACATACGGAAGGGGCAGCGGCCTCTGAATCCCAGTAGCTGTTCGTCAACTGTGAAGTTTTTATGGGGTACATACAGTTTGCCAAATTTCTCAAAAAAATGTCCCATATCTCCCTCACGGCCGCAAACTTGTCAACCTCTCGCCGAGCCTGTCGTGTTCTGGGTCGTCGTATCTTAGACACCGAATAAGGAACCTGAACCGAGCCTCGGACATTGCCACATGGCTTATTCTTAAAAATTAACTCAATTTATTCAATAAATCTTGCCTGAAAAGAAAATAATATAATAGTAAGGGTTTACAAAATAATACAATTATAGTAACAATGGGAGAATTCCACCAGGCTGTACAACATACGGCAACAGTAAGTCTGGGAGAAATCCTCCCTAAATGCATTCTAGGGAAAAAACCCAGTGAGAGAGCCGGATAGCACACCCTTTCCCAACCAAGTCAGACAAGGCAGGGAAGGTACTGAACCTGCCAAGCCATTCCCACCATGCCTCGTGGGTGAATTACATCATCCCCAAATTCGCTCGGGAGAAAATCACCCCAGGTTACCATTCTAGGGTTAAGGAATATTGCAGGTGTTATTGGGTTTCACGCACGCATCGTTGAAATTTAGAAGTAACATGCATATACTGTAGATAGCCTCTCTCTCTCTCTCTCTCTCTCTCTCTCTCTCTCTCTCTCTCTCTCTCTCTCTCTCTCTCTCTCTCTCTCTCTCTCTCTCTCTCTCTCTCACGGCCGCCACCGAGCGCTTCTATGTGTACAAAAGCGTGTAAATATTTGCTCTGCTAACTGCCAATAACGTGAGACAAAAAACGCGACCCCTTGTTTAAATACACACCAAATGCCCCTTGTTGCTAACACTTGCATACATACACACAAAGGCTGCGTGTAAACCGATGCGCGCACATACACACAAACACAGTCAAAATTTAGAGGTAACTTGCTTTTGGGAACAGTGTCTCCTGTTTCACACCCAAACACACACACACACACACACACTGCCCTCAACCAACACATTGAACACACCACCTCCCCTCACCACATAGGCTATACACTGCCTTCAATCAACAAAACTGTCAAACCACACACACACACACATACCCTCAACACCACACCACCTTCCCTCACACACACACACACACACACACACACATTTGGTCTGCCAATATTACCCTTAAGGTGAAATGAAGGCTGTAATTGGTAAAGGCGGGCGTGGTAGTTGTGGTCATGACGTCACGGAAACCAACCGGACTATAGGCTATGCTGATGACAATTTTGTTTACTCTATATTCAACGGCACATATCAAATGATGTTTATAATGTTGTTATTATTATTAGTATTTAGTGTTAGGCTAATCGTACATGTTTGTAGCCCGTCGTTCGTACTTAAATCCTTTTATGTATAGTATTCACAAGCACTGAACCTTTATTTCGTAACCGACTACATTTAATAATAATAAAACGTGTGGCAACTGCGAGTCACCACCAGCAACCAGCCAAGGGCCAGCTGGAGCCTGTGACGTCACCGCTTGGGGCCAATAGTAGACCGAACCTTAAAAGGACCGAATACTCACTCACTCACTCACTCCAAAGTTACAACGCCCAGAGCTGAAGGAAACATACGTGAGGGAAAGGCAGGGGGGAAGTAGGGTGTGGATAGAGGGTTTAAAGGGTTGTTGATAATAATAATAGTAATAATAATAATAAGGGAAATTACATTAAGAATACATATTACAACAATAAATAACTTTTTTAATTTTCTATATGGGGTGGATGGGGCTGAGTTTTGATAGATGGTTTAATATTAGTAATAATAATGACACAAAGGTAAACGAAATGCTCAAGTTATGAAGAAAAAAATAGTGCAGGATTAGTAGTGGATGTGAGAAGAAATGGATATAAAGCATTAAGCTATCAAATGGTCAAAACGTGGAGGGAGAGGTAAGGAAGGCGATGAGAGAGAGAGAGAGAGAGAGAGAGAGAGAGAGAGAGAGAGAACACACACAAGTGGAATCTTCAATGGAGGCTTGGAGGGGTCAGAGGGAGAGGGAGAGACTCAGGAAAAACAAACAAACGAGGCAAAGAAGGGGATGGTGAAGGAGAGTGGAAGAAGATTACTCAGTGTGGGATTAATTAAGAATGAAAGAAATAATCCATAGCGTTTATATACAGTACAGAGTGTTCAAGAAATATGTAGCAAAAATGAGGGTGTGTATCCAGAGACTAGGCTATATATATTGAATACAAATCATTACATGGGCATAGGCTATAATAGTTTGAAGTGTCAATAGTTGTGTAGTGGAATGTGTTGGGAGTCAGAACATTGTGAATGAAGCGTTTATCATTTACAGTGAAATTTTAATAACATTATTGATTTACAACATGGTGAACCCTATTTGATAGTTTGTCATCCACATTTATAACAACTTGTTTATATTATTCCGGCTTTCTTGGTCAATGCATGTTGTTGTTGTTGCTGCTCGTCATAGGACTGTCACACATTATTTTCTAACAGACCTGTCACTTTCTATAACTTCAAAGTAGGCCTATTGAGATTTGGCACTAGGCTCATATGATGATTTGTATACATTCTCGTCCCTGGAATACACCCCTTGATTTTTGGTACATATTTCTTGAACACTGTATATCAGATCTAAACTACAATATATTAGTAGATAATAGACT